>BQNB010088021.1:15697-27766 GCA_026074375.1 Tanacetum coccineum | reverse complement strand
ATTAATTATAAGCTAGTTTTATTAATCATGTAAGACAAAATAAGATTAACCATAAGTGAAAATAATCTTTCCAAATCTAAAAAATCTTTCCTTATTAGTGATAAGAAATATTTTCTTCTAGAAGAATCTAATAAACAAGTTTTATTAAGTACAAAATGATATTTTGTATAGATTTGGGGTTAATCATAAAATGACAAAATCTTTCCCAGCTCCTCCCACAGATCCACAATAGCAAGGGACGTCAAGCTTGTTACATAATCCATTACAAGTGATCAACTCATTCCACTCTTTAGTAAAGAACACTTACGAAGAGGTCAAGCTTCAAGTGTTAATAGTTTAGTTGTGTCATCACAATTGTGATAATCATTTATCTTGTATATCTTATGTTGTGTGTTGTGTATATCATATATGTATGATAGGTTAGTATTTAGGCCACAAAATACATAGTGTGTTAGATTGGTTCTATCTCGAAGTAGAACTCGGTATTTAGCTTAGTACCGGAAAAAAAGGAGTAAGCCACCGTTTACAGATTTCTCCTCCTAAAGGAGCTTGTTGACATAGTGATGAAAACTCTCTCAGTTGGGTACTTGGGGAGTGGAGTAGGGGAAGAGGAGTATCAAAGACGAACGCTAAAAATCATGTATGTCATACGTTTGATTTAGTTATCTTTGATCCTAATTCATAGATTACATTATATACTTATTCATCGCTATCCATATTATATTATAGAACGCAAAATTACCAAAATATTATGTAAATATGTACTATTAAAATTAATTCTATATTATTTTTTAAATTATAATTTTATATTTTACCTTTAAAATATTATTAATAAAATATTATAATAATATATTATAATAATAAATTATTATTATTATATATTTAAATTTATATATGTAAAGAATAAACATATTTTCTATTTGTTTGATTTTTTTATCTTTGTTCATAATTCGTAGATTACTTATATACTTATTGCATCGCTATCATATACACTTGTATATGTCTCTTGTGTTCACACAAGTTGACAATCTAAGTTTTATTTTAAAAAGGGTAAAAACTATTCAACCCCTTTCTAGTTTCCACAATTGGTATCAGAAGCCATGGTCACCCAAGATCTTTATCGTATATTGTAGATTAAAGCTTGAATCGATCTATGGATTCAAATAAATATATAGAAGGGAAATCTGTGCAAAGACCACCACTTTTTGAAAGTGATCATTTTTTATATTGAAAAAATAGATTTGAAACTTATGTGAAAGCAAAAGATTTAGATATTTGGCATATTATCTTAAATGGTGATTTTCCACCGCTTGCCAGAAACAAAGAAACCCGAATTTTAGAAATAGTTCCATTTGAACAACAAGATGATGATCTTAAAAATAATCTTGCTAAAAATAATGAAGCTAAAATGGTACTTTATAATGCTTTACCTAAAAAGGAATACGAAAGAATTTTTATGTGTAAAACGGCTAAAATGGTTCTTTAAAGATATTTGGCAATCATTATTAATCACACATCAAGTTAATATCCATGATTACAAAGATATTAAATTTCGATCTTCTTTTTCAAACAAATATGAACTCAATTTTACTATCCTTGAAGATAGAATCTATTGGTAGCGGTTTTGCTAGATTTTTTAACGCACTTCATTACTAGTCTTAACAGCTCTTGAGTTAAGGTTTTCTTTAGCAAGAACTATGTTAGGAAGTTATTAGGGCTCTACATCCTAATAGGGAGTGCAAGGTCATGGTGATTGAAAGAACTTGATGAATTTGTCTCAATTGATCTCAGACGCGTTTATCTGCTATCTAAAAGTACATGAGTTTTCATGGAAAAAGACTTCTGAAATCTTATTAGGCGCAAAAAGGGAAGAGTTATGTCCTAGCAGCTTTAAAAAGCTAAGGAAAAGAGTATAGTTGAGGATGTAAACTTTGACATCGAAAGTGATGACGTGAAGATTTAAGCTCTGGGCCATAGGAACTTTAAAAGGTTCTTTAGAAACGAAAAAGGTCAAATTTGTTAGGCAAAACCATGAGAAGAAATAGGACAGTTTTTTATTTCATTCTGATAAAAGGGATTTGAGGAAGAAAGGAAAAGAGTGGCTGGAAATGACTTTAGGACCAACAGGTAGAATCCAATTCAATCTCATTGGCGATTGTTCCAAATCCACCTGCAAAACAAAAGGATCAAAAAGGCTTTTATTAGAGGTTCTTAAAGCGTTGGTGAAAAATGACGCGGAAGGACAAAATACATGATTAAAACTTTGTTCTCATGGCTTCACTATTCAAATAAGTTAACTCTTAACCTCTTCTTATTTTAGGTGATAATGATATCTTTTCTCGTGATATTGATATATGAAATAGAATACGATAGATTATGTTAAATATAGCTTAAAACCTCATTAACAAGAATAAAAATTTTTAAAAAATAAAGGACGGACCTTTTAGAAAAAGGAAATATTAGATTTGAAAGTAGAAAATTAAGAACTTGAAGAGGTAAAAGAAATCTAATATTGTCTGTAAGTTATATCAAGATTTAAATTTGGAAAATGCTAAGACTTAAGGAAACTCAAGGTCTAGTTTGTAAAATTTGAAAAAAGCGCTAAATTCACTAAGAGAATATGTTAAATAAATTCAAAAGTCCATTATCAGGTTGTAAAATAGGTACGATGCTGATAGTAGTGACGCGGTCAACTAGCGGAACCAATACCTAAAAGTTTCTTTGGGTCGTCCCGTTGAAAATGCAAAGGACGGAATCCAACCCACTACCTGGATCCGTGAAGTACGCATGTTGCTAAAAATGCTGACAAAAAACGTTTTTTTGTACCCATTCTTCGAGTTCAGGATTCTTTGTTAAAGTTACTAGAAAGAAAACTAATACATGACTAAGGAATTGATGAGTCAAAGAAAAAGGGAAAGAAATGTCTTTAAAACCATCACTTTAAAAAAACCTGTTTAGGTTATGTCAAAAACTGAGTTTATCTCTAGGTCAAAAACACCTCCCCTAGAAGAAAGATATTTTCTCAACAAGATACAAAAACACACACCTCAACCTAGAGGAAAAATCTTTAAAGAACCAACTTCAACTAAAAACTCTTATACTATTGAGTTGGAACAAAACAATTAAAGGTTTAGGGTTTGTAATATGGGAAATTTATATTCCAATTTTCTTTTAATATTTTAATCCAATTGAATCAAAATGCAAGGGATGTACAATTAAGTAAAATTTTCTGATAACTTGAGATATTTTGGGGGACCAAAAATTGCTTGGAATTTGTTTTTGTTGGAAATAGGTATGGCTTGGAGAAGATGTTGGAAACCGGATAGAATGGATTCAAAGTAGTGGTTGCTCCCCAAACATATGACCTCGGTAACTAATAAAAGTCTATTCTCTATCCCTACAAGCTACGCAGGAGGTTAATGTTTTGTCTTTGGATGTACTTAAAAGGGAAAGTTCATAGGCAAAAGGGTACGGTTTTTCAAATGACTTCTCTAACTATATCTATTCGTAGGAATCACGTAGATTACTTAGCGTTTAATTTATTAGAGCTCGGTCAAAATTTGTGACAATAGTGTAGATTAGGTCATTTTCATAGAAATGTTGTAGTTAAATAAATAAATTAAAGGATGGTAAAAAATTCATAAAAAAAAACAGAATTAGGAAAAAATGGTCTTCCCCCACAACCACTCAACCCCCATTTGATCCTTTAAAGTGATCTTAAATTTCATAATGAGGTTTATGTGGTTAGTTTTTAGGTTTTTATTAGGAAATTTTAGCTATTGATAAGTTTGAGTGTTGTTTACTTTAATTTGAGGTAATAAGCTCAGATCCATAAGCTCTTTGTGTTTTAAATTGTTCTAGCTACATTTGTTGTTCAAATAGTTCTTGTTTAGTTGTTTTAAAGGTGTTAGAACCAAGTTTTTAGGTCTGCATCTATTGGTTTTGTGATTTGGTCATATTAGTGTAAACTGCATCAGATTGTATAAACAGCCTTAAGGCCTTTTTCAAGCTTAAAATTCAGCTAGTTTAATTTAGAGTTAGGATTTGAAATTTAGTATACAAGTAGATTATAGGTCAGTATAGATAGGAAAGAGCTTATTTTGTAGTAATTAGCTTATTTAGGTATCTGTTTTTAATCTGCAATTTAGTCTTTTCATAAAAAGAAAAACCAAAAAGAAAACTCAGCTCACACTGAGCCAAACAGCCAATTTACATTAGCTTTTTCTTAGCTTAAATGAATTTCAAAATACTTTTTAAGTATTGATTTAGATAGTTCATAGGATAAGCTTTAAGTCAGTATAAGTCATTAGTTCATAAGGTTCTGTCTACTAGCTTATAATTAAGCTCAAAGTTGCTTAGTTGTCTGTTTTTGAAAACAGTTTTTACAAATGTGCTTAATTCTGTCTTATAGCTTATGTCTTGTAGTTTTTTCTTAATTCTTGATTAAACTTGTTTGTTAGGTTAGTAGTAAGGTGTTAGTAGCTTATTTTGTTCATGGTTGAGCTTATTCAAGCTTATTTGTTTGTTAAAGTTTTGTGAAAAAGAAAAAAATCCTTTAAGTCTTATCTGTTCATTTGATAAGTTGATTTCTAGCTTATTAGTGATTTTTAAAAAAGTTGACTTTTCAAAAAGTGATTATTTTCAGCTGTTTTATAAGTTGGGTTAATAGACAAAGAAGTTACTATACTTTCTCAAAAAGTTCGCCTAAGTTACTCAACTTTCATTTTGTTCACTTAGGTTACTGAACTTATGAAACATGACATTTGGGGTTACTCAACTTGCAAAAATATACGTAAACATCATTGAACTTGTAAAAACATGACATTTATGTTACTTAACTTACCTAAAAATATACGTTCAGGTTGCTCGGATTAACATTGAAATTATGGGGGTGTATGTTTATCAAAAGTTCAGTAACCTAAGTGAACAAAATAAAAGTTGAGTAACTTAGGCGAACTTTTTAGGAAAGTATAGTAACTTCTTTGTCTATTAACCCTTTCTCAAATCTCGACAAAAGGACGAAATTACTTTACTTTATTTTAAATAAATATTTATTATACTAAAACATGATAAATAAGTTAAACAACAAAACGAAAACTATATTTTATTGATAGAAATAATGCCTAAAAACGTTGTTAATATTTTTCGACCTCTCTACGTTTTGATAAACACAAAATGTTATAAACGCTCATGTAAAACTAAAACGTAAACAAGTAATTAGTAGTAAATTTTTCATTTCAAAAATTAAATCACTTAAAAGGTATGAATAAATAAATGCTTAATGCATTTTATGATCAAAAGAATTTTTATTCAACCTCACATTTTTTATAAAATGTTACAAACAGTTTAATAACTTTTACAAAATATTTTCTACATTTAAAAGAAATATTTTATTCAAAATTAATATTTTGAATTCAAATTTTCTACCTAAAAACGGCTAGAAATATTCCAGAAAACACCTCCCCTAGAAAAGACAAAAAAGGGAGCGTCCAGGTTAGGCCGGCCCCCTTAAATATAAGGGCGGCCCCCTTAGTGATAAGAGGTCCGACACATGAGCTAAAGGGGCCGGCCAGACAAAAACGCTCCCAGCTTTGCCTATAAATACTGGACTGTTCCCCACTGATTTTCTCACCTTTTGCACTCATTTTTTTCTGTCTAAAATCAGTCCATACATCACCTACAATCCTTTGTTCATTTAATCTTAAGCTTTTGTTTCCAAGTGATTCAAGCTTAGATCCTCAAGTGCAAGAGAAGAATACTTCATACCATCAAGTGAAGAAGTATTATAGCTTACTGTGTGTTCTTGCAACCTAGTTGCAATTGTATATTACCTTGTAAATTATTTGTATATATTGTGAAGGTTTGTATTGTAGTTGTGTGTAATAGGTAGATTGTGGTGATCATTGAAAGTATAGTTAGATCGTGGTGATCATAGTAAGTAGTGTTAGATTGGTGTGATCGTGGTAGTGTCTTGGTAAAGTGAAGTAGTGCAGTTAGTATTTTAGTCCTCAAAATACAAAAGGTGTGGTAGATTGGTTCTAGCTAGGATTAGAACTCGACATTTCGCTTAGTGTCAGAAATTGGTGTAAGCTGTAGTGAAGTAGTGCGGTTAGTATTTTAGTCCTTAAAATACAAAAGTAATGATAGATTGGTTCTAGCTAGGATTAGAACTCGACATCTAGCTTAGTGTTGGAAAATAATGTAAGAGCAACGTTGTGTGGTTTTCTCCGTTGAGAAGGGAGCTTGTTGACTAGTGAAGTAACTCTCGAGTTGGATACACGGGGATTGAAGACGGGCGAAGAGGTGTGTTTCGATGACCGAACTGCTATAAAACATCGGTGTCCGTTTGCACTCTCTTTACTCTCGCATTACATCTTTATTTACCTTATCGCCTTACATTTATATTAGCATTAGATCTATATGTGTGTTGATTGTTGCATATTTTGTTTGAATGATGATGGTGTTATGGATATAAGTTAGTATTGTGATTATGTTTATATTGCCATGACATGTTCTAATAAATATAGATGTATTATTTACACTTCTCATTTTGCGTTCAACTTGATTGATAATTTGATACAAAACGTTTTAAGTTTTTAAATGGAAACGTATTCACCCCCCCCCCCCCCCCCCCCGGCCCTTTATGATTTCCAAAGTTGTAATTATGAGTTTGTGTCGTGGAAATTGTGTTTATGTATTACAATGGATATGCTTACTACCATAAGTATAGTTATTGAAAGAACTAGTAAATTAAACAATCTTATATTGTGTCACCATTGATCGGGTAATTGATACGAAAGTTTTAAAGTTTTTAAACAGAAACGTATTCACCCTCTACGTATTCCACAATTGTTATCAAAGTCTGTTTTCTCTAATTTTCAAAACAAATGGTTTTTAAAATAAAGTACGATCTATGTATCAAATTACCCATGAAGGGGGATTAAATATGAAAAGTGTTTTGTTGCTTGATTCGTACTATTTTTGTTGTTAAATATACTAGCTTGAAGGAAAATCTTCTCAAAAGAGTTTGAAAGTGTCAATATATGTTTCTCTAAGTCGTAAGAGAGGAAATGACGTCTAAAACACGCATTTAATGTGCGGGAATAACTTTTTAAAGTCATACGTCCTTTTGTTAAGTCACCAAATGATTTTGTATAATAAATGTATTTTTGACCACTGTTGGCGGTCCCTTAAATGTCTCAGATGGTCCCGGATATATATGGGACCGTCTGTCTATTTCGTCAGAATTTAGAAAACTTAAAAAATTCATATAAAATCAACCGTAAGTCCGTAGAAGTCGTGCCACCCGCTATTTTAAAGGTATATGAGGATACTTTATTTAAAAATACTTCCAAATCTTATTTTCAAACTTAAGTAAGTCAGAAATGAAAAATACTACATAGTGTTCAAAACGTTGGTTTTTGTTTTAACGTAAAGCTTGTATTTTACCTTTTCCTTCGAGTGGGACATTTCTAGTTGGTGTATCTTTGAAAAATAGTGTATTTTTCTTTTCACAATATTGATCTTGATTATTTTTTTGAAATAGGGAGGAAACTTTTCTACTTTCAAATCAAATCGAGCTAAGTATACATTGTTGTAATTAATACACAAAACGACATGAATATTTCATGTTTTATGCAAATGACTACGTGAGTTATTCTTGTGTCTTAAATGTTAATTGTAACACCCTCAAATTGGGTCGCAGCGGAATATGGGTCTGAGAGTGTTACTTCATAGATCAATAACACAAGATATATATGAGAACGACCATTAAAAGTCGTTTAAAGCTAATACATTGGATTTAGCAAATTGTTTGTTACAAAAGCCCGAAGCTTCACTTGTTCATTGTTCAAAGTACAAAGATTCTAGTCCATAACAAATATATCCTCAAAATGTAATGCGACCAAATCTTTATGCATGTGACAACCAAAATATGACCACCAATGTATCCATTGCACCTCGTGCCTTATTTACCTCCTGAAAAATATTGCTTTAAAACGTCAACAATAATGTTGGTGAATTCATAGGTTTGTAAAGTGTATAATGTAGGACCACAATATTTCCCCAAGATAATGCAATAGATGAAAACATCACAAAATGTAATTACGTTTCCCTAAGCTCATGACACTGAAGCTCGACATGTATTAATTGCAATATAAATTGCCAACATTGCCCGTAATGATGTTCTAACCCGCAACATCCCAAATTCGACATAGTATACCTTCCTTTGTCTAGTGATAGCTAATCATCCAAACAGAGATGTCAATCCCAAATATCTATTTATAACATTTGCGCTCACAACAAGTAATTGACATTCATGAAGATAGCACAGAGCGTTAGCGTCTACTTAGCCAATAACCGTAATCATTTTAATAATGTACACTTCGTCCCAATTTGTAAAAGATGCATATGTTTCTCACCCCTAAACTTGTAAATCATTATCAATGTAAAACACGGGGCTATGAACTCACTTTGAGTGAATAGATAACAAGTATATCAGAAAATGCGTAAATAAACGTCACGTGGGTATCCGAATGCAACCTAATAAATTATAGGTCGTATGAGTACTAAGTAATTTGAATAACTAATACCGTATATAATTCTATATAGCTACATCACCATCTAATTGTATTTGTGAAATAATATTTAAAAAGTTATAAATTTTATAAATATTACTTTAGTAAAAACGGCGTAACTTTCTCGTTATAAGTCCGTTTCGTACGTTCTTTACGTCCAGGCTTTTGTATTAGAAAGATATATCAAAATAGTTTATTTTTGTATTTTTAATCCACTGGTGAACAATACTTTTTATTGTTCATGCACTTTTATAAATTTATTTTTATATTAATTATCGTAAACTCATAAAAGTCGTATCTTATTCGTTTTAGCTCTGATTTTAGTGATTATTTCGAGCAAGTCTTCGTAATTAAAAGTTCTATCTAATTATAATATTTTCAAAATAAAAATACCTGATGTGAACAGTAACTTTTATAAAATTATTTTTATAAAAGTATTTATTATTGTAAACTTGCAAAATCCATAACTCCTTCGTTATTGATAAAATAATTATGATTCTTAATGTTTTAGAATCCTAAAAAAAAAAAAAAAGAAAAAAAAAATAAAAAATATATAAAATATATATATAAAAAGGAAAAGAAGGGTAAAATAATAAAAAAATATATGGATAAAAATAAAAATGTATACTTTCTGTGAAAAATAATCATACATTTTTATCAGAAGTGGAATGTAAATAGTTTTTATAAAATTGTTTTTATAAAAACGCTTTTTACTTAGATCTTGTAAACTACTTATCTCCTTCATTATAGCTCGGTTTCTTGAGTTCTTTATATGTCCGGAATCCTCATGAGATGTAGTATTTTATAAAAATATAAAATAAGTACTTTATATTTTGAATTGAAACAGAAAGTTTGGAGTTTGTGGTTAAAATGTGTTTAAAACTTGTTTTTATAAGTTTTTAGTTTAGTAACTTTGTTGCAAGTCCTCTACCATGTATTATACCACAAATCCCATATAGTTTAGGTCCTTAGTCCATTATTTGTCTAAGTATGTCCATGATAACAAGTCTTTACATGTCGTTTGCTTATAAACTTAATAAGTATACTTTTTAAGTAACTAGTTTATATATACTTTTTATAGACTAAACCATACTTGTACAATGCTTATACTTTCATTCCAACATGTCCTTGACAACAATATAACATATGACAAAGTATAACAAACCAAAATCAAGTGTAAAAATCCATTTTCCAAGTTAATATGTTTCCTAGATGGTGATTCACTATATAAGCATCATATACACATAAAATCATAAATGTAAAGAGTTTAAAAGTTTTAGATGACCTTAATATAAAGTCGAATGATGAACAACAAGATCTAAACCCTAGTTTAGATATTAAACCCAAGCTTCAAATGCTTAGAAACCCTAATTCTAAAGAAAACCATAATCTTAAACCTTACTTGTTTAACCCTTTTAAACACTAAACAAAGCCTTAAACCTTCTTGTAATACCTTAGATATGTTGTTAGACCACTTGTATACTTGCTAAATAAATTTTGTATAGACTGTTTAGGTTGTTTGTTTCATGCCGTGGGCTAGAGGGAGAAATAAGAGAGATTTGTTGTGAGTTTATCTTTTATGAAAATGTATTGTGGCTTTATCTATCCACAATGTTGCATCTTTATATAACACTTGGACTATCCAAGACCTTCTATGGAAAGTCAAGACATGATGAGGGTTTAAGGAAGTCTTTTGGTCAAGTTACTTGCCATAGTACTTAGTCTTAATGAGGTTCATGTTGTACAAGATCAAGTTGGTCATTTGTGTGCTTCTTGTCCCCTTGGGATCACTTTCCATCCGAAAATAGGGGGGATAGACTAGAAATATCTTTGATCTTTTATATGATAAATACTTGCATTACTTGAAGTATTATGATGCATAGATTAAATATAATGTATAACTTGTAAAGTGTAGGCTTTTGGTTTGAATTCTTTTATGTAAATTCGGCTATAATAATAATGTAAGTGAAGTTTTATAAAACTTTGAGCATTGGGTATAATAATGGGTATTTGTTGAAGCGTAGAAAAGTTTTGGTGGTTCCGGGTATGCCTAAATGTATTTTATCGCGAAACGTAAACACTTTACGTAACCAATAAAAATAAAATGTGCAAAGTTAATAATTATCCTCTAAATAATTATCCGGAGCAAAGACGGAAAATAAAAGAGTTCGACTCGTCCCTCTCGAATCCTAGCCGTGGCTTACACCCCAAACAAACCAAACCTTCAAACCATCTTAGGTTATCTTAAATATCATGTAGAAATGTGTGCAAGAGTTGTATAAAAATTTTGTATGGATTTGGTAAGAGTAAAGAGTTGAGCCGTGGGTTATTGAAAGAAAAAGAGAGAAAGAGTTGATATTTCTTAAGTGATATGAGTTTGTGTTGTGTTATCTCTTTGCATGCATTGGTTTGTTTTATTTTACAAAGTATACTTTACAAAGTGTATGTATTGGTTTGTTTAATTCTTGGTAAATTTCGGCTCAAGTGATGTTTGTAGGTAAAGTTTTATAAAAATTTGAGTAATAGTAATAATCGTAGGTATTTGTTGAAGCGTATATTTATTTTGGTGGTTCCGAGAATGCCTAAACTTAATTTATCGCGAAACGTAAACGTTTTATGTAACCGATAAAAATAAAACATAATAAGTTAATTATTACTTTAGTAATAATAATATAATGATTGTTTAACGTAAACTTTAATTCGTTTGGTATCCGTTTACGTTAATTGTTGATTTTTAGTTTACGCGATTTTACTATATAATAAGAATTAAAAGTAAACGCATACGAAAAAAATAATAATTAGTAAAATAGATGACGTCGTAAATGACCTGAAAATATGGAATGTTACAGATCATGAGCGGCTTGCATGCTTTACTTGATCTGAATGACTTTTTTAGTAGTTTCCTGAACCATTTCCAGACCGGTGAGTTGAGCTTCTCCAACCTGAGCCCAACAAACAGGTGAACGACACTTTCGATGATAAAGTGCTTTAAATGGTGCAGCCTTAATACTAGCGTGATAATTGTTGTTATATGAAAACTCGACTAGTGGCAAATGTTTAACCCAACCATTCCCAAAGTCGATCACGCAAGTACGTAGCATATCCTCAAGAGTTTGGATAGTCCTCTCGCTTTGTCTGTCAGTTTGTGGATGGTATGCAGTGCTCATATCCAAATACGTACCTAAGGCCTTCTGAAGTGACCTCCAGAAATTTGATGCGAACCTAGGATCATGATCACAGAGGATTGAGACAGGTATTCCATGCCTCGTGACTACCTCCTATAGGTACATTCTCACCAGTTTCTCCACGGAATTAGTTTCTCTCGTTGGTACAAAGATTGCAGACTTGGTAAGCCGGTCAACAATCACCCAAATGGTGTCATAACCTTGTGACGACTTAGGAAGCTTTGTGATAAAATCCATGGTGGTATTATCCCATTTCCATTGAGGAATTTCAGGTTGCACCAACAAACCTGATGGTCTTTGGTGTTCAG
>BQNB010088020.1:5888-27767 GCA_026074375.1 Tanacetum coccineum | reverse complement strand
AGAACAATATATTATCAAACAAGGTTTAATTATTAAACATTTCCATCTTGCCCCAAATCTATACTTTGAGACTACTAACTAACTATTAACTAACTAACTACTTTGTACACATACGCACACGTTTACTAGACTCTCATTGGGAGAGCTCTATGTTTCTGGATACTCTAAACTTATGTCTATGTCTCTTTATATAATAGAGACCATTAGACGTTACAAATAAAACTAATTTCAGTCAACAATTGTATTAAATACTTAGTTAATGTATTTAATAGGGTTGACTAAATAATTAGGAAACTAAATCAGCATTAATCTTAAAAGTTGCAATTAATCTTCAATCAGCATTAATCTCTATTTGACTGCATTGAATGAGAAGATAACTATTGTTTGACTTCAAGTCTTCTAGAATCCCTTAATGCTAAATTAGTCCTTCTTGTTTTATTTTTTCGTTCTTTTGTCTCATCAAATCTGTAAATCCCAACATCCTCACACTGTTAGGATCGATCTAGGAGTAGGGTAATTTAGAGTAGTGTAGTTTAGCTTATTTCCAACTTATTCTTCTTTTCTTAATGTAATCTTTCTTTAAAATCATTGTAATCCTTTTCTTATTAATGAAATTGAATTTTTACTTTAAAATTATGTTTTTACTTTTATGAATTTTGCTAAATAATATCTTAAGCTCTCACTGTTACTCTTAAGTTAGCTTGTCACTTAGTTAAGCTCTCAAAGCTTTACTAAGCTTATTGATACTCATTTTCTCCCCTAAATGTACATCAGCTTATAAATGGAAGATAAGCCAGTTTGGGAAGGGCTTATTGGACCCCACCAGCTTGTTCTTAAAAAGCTGGAGCTTGTTGATTTAAGTTTATTTGAGCAAACACCTCTGTTTAGCTGAGGTTTGAGGTACGCTTTTTGTGGTATATCTTATATCATAACACGGGGTCGATTCTTGGACTTGGCTAGTTTCTAGAGAGAGAAACACATGAGAGAGTTTTCTAGAGAGAGAAAATGTGTTTCTATATGAAAAGAATAAAATGACTAGCTTGCCTCTTCCAAAGTTGGAAGAGGCTTATATAGTACTTACAATATACCGGGTATTAGTACCCGACTTAATACCAAAAATCATACTATTAACTATTAAACTACGAGCTATAATAAACAGTAAAATACACGGGGTGACCGAGTCTTTTTCTAATATCTAACAATCTCCCCCTAAGGGAGGTCACCCCTGAAAATACAAAACTTAATCACTTCAGTCTTTAGCTCGTAGACATTTGATATCTTGTACATTTGGGATAGTGATCTTTTGATTCATCTTAGACTTGTCTTTGACTGTGATCTTGAGCTTTCTTGAGATCATCACCCAAACATAATCTTACATCATCTTGTAATGGATCGCCATCTTGTGCACTTGTGAAGAAATACATGACATCAGAGTTTGCGGAAGCTTTGACACCTTTATGAGGTCTTTCATAACAGCTCAAGCTTGTTCTAGCTGTTTTAGTTACTCATTCTAATCTCTCTTAGGAGTTTAAATGTTGTTGAAAACTAGTCCTTAGGCCTGCATCAATTGGTTTTAAGGTTTGTTCATTTTAAGTGTCAAATGCATCAGCTAGCATAAATAGGTTTTAGCCATTCTTAAGCTGAAAAATAAGCTAGTTAGGGTTAGAGTTAGCTAATGAAATTTGTTGCACAAGTAGATTATAGGCTAATTTAGATCTATTAGGGCTTATTTTAAGTTTAAAAGCTTATTTACATATCTGTTTTTAGGGCTGCATAAGTAGATTTAGCATTTTAGTTAAAACAAAAAAATAGATAATCAGCATAAGTAGCTTTTTCATTTATCCTTTTCTTAGCTTATTTGATTTTCAAAATACTTTTTGATTGTTGTTTTAAGTAGCTTTTTGGATATGATTTTTAGTAGTATAAGTCATTTAGCCATAAGGATCCATTAGCTTATTTAGAAATTTGCTCAAAGTTAGCTATTAGGCTTGTTTTGTATGCAGTTTTCTTGTAAGAGCTTATTTGAAATCCTTAGCTTTTGGTTTGCTTCTTTGTGCTTATTTCTAGTCTAGAGTAGCTTACTAAGCTAGTCTTTGCTTATTTTGCTTATGTCCTCTGCTTATTAAGTCATTTAGTTAGAGCAGCATTAAAAATTAAAGCTAGCAGTACTAACTCTAAGTTAGTATTGCTGTGCTTATTTGTCATTCTTGCTTATGTTATTTGCTTAATTCTTTTCATATTAGCTCATTAGGATAAGTGGTAATAGATGACATAAGCGTTGGCATAATTTGCTAGGTCATAGCATATTTTAGCCTCTATTTGCCTTTCGTTCTCAAATAGATCAAAAAATAAGTGTTATATACTCTGTTAGCTTTTACAGCAATTATAGCTATATTTAGAGATTTCAAAAATAGTTGCTTTTATAAAATTGATATTTTCATCTTCTCTACAACTGTTTTGTTCTTTTTAGTTTTTGCAAAAAAAAAAAAGTGAAGAGGGTGGGGAAATCCAGGGTGAGCAAGGCTCGAACCCTGGACCTCTACCCTCCTCAACCTCTCACACACACACTCACACCATCTGCCCTAGGGATTTTTTTGATTTATAATTGTAAAATTTATTATTTAAGTGTGTTAGCTCATTTTAGCTTAACAGCTCTATAAGTCTTATTGCAGCTTGATTTCTCCCTAGTTTTTCATAGTTTTTATTTTTCTTAGGATTATAATAGTAAAAAGTATTTTTTAGTATTTTTTCAGAATTTTTATAATTAGTTTAGTATTTATAATCATTTATTTTTGTTAAAAACTTTAAAAAATCATAAAAAATATAAAAATAATCATTACTATAAAGAAGACTGAAGACGAGTCGGAGGGGAAGCGACTTGAGGACATACCGATCGTTCAAGATTTCCCTGACGTATTTCCTGAGGACTTGCCAGGTCTTCCACCGACTCGACAAGTGGAATTTCAGATCGATTTGATACCTGGTGCTGCACCTTTAAGCATTAGCACACTTATCATTTAGTCCGTCCTAGAATGAAAGTATTGTCCCCGGATCAACAACAAGATCTTTCCTTCCGACAAAGGCTTCATAAGGCAAAGTTCCTCACCGTGGGGAGCTCCAGTCTTGTTTTTCAAGAAGAAGGATGGATCATTTTAAATGTGCATCGACTATCGAGAACTGAACAAGCTGACGGTGAAGAATCGTTATCCACTCTTAAGGATCGACGATTTATCTGATCAACTACAAGGATCCAGTATTTATTCTAAGATAGACTTACGATCAGTTTATCATCAGCTTTAAGTACGGGAAGAAGATATTCTGAAAACAAAAATTCAAACTTTGAATGGTCATTTAAGAAAAGGTTTTTTTGTCCAATTTATGGCATTTGGTTTGAGAATGGCACCAGCGTTATTTATTATGGAGATCACATGAATCGGGTGTGCAAGCCTATTTGGGATAAGTGTATGATTGTTCTTTATAGACTGATATCCCTTATAGATTTATAGAACAACAAGGAACATGAAGAAACATCTTAAGGAAATTATCTAGAATTGCTTAAGAAAGAGGAGTTGTAAGTAAATTCTCTAAATGTGAAAGTTATGGATTCCCAAGGTACAATAACTACCCCGTGAATGATATCAAGGCAATTCACAGGATCCAAGCCAAGAATCGAATACATAAAAGATTAGCATCTCCCCCAGTACACCAACGGAGATTCATTAATTTTTAGGTCTTGTTGGGTATTACTGAAGATTCATTAAAAGATTTTATAAGATCGCCAAGTCAATGACCAAGCTTACTCGGAAAGGAGTTAAGTTTGATTAGGGTGACAAGGAGGAAGCCGCCTTCCAGTTAATAAAGCAAAAGTTGTGTAGTGTGCCAATTCTGGCTCAACTTAGAAGGAAGAGAGGGCTTTATGGTTTTTATTGCGATGCTATCGCATAAAAAGGATTATTGTGGTTTAATAATGCAACGGTGAGAAAAGAATTTCTTATGCATCACGTCAATTTAAAAATCATGAGAAAAATTATACGACTCGTGATTTGGAATTTGGATCGGTAGTGTTTGCTCTAAAAATTTAAAGACACTATTTGTATGAAACCAAGTGTACGGTGTTCACAGATCACAAGAGTTTACAACACATTCTTTATTAAAAGGAGCTAAACATGAGACAACATCGTTGGTCAGAGTTGCTCAGCGATTACGATTGTGAAATACGTTACCACCCGAGGAAAGCAAACGTAGTGGCCGATGCCTTAAGCAGTAAAGAACGGAATAAGCCATTACGGGTTTGAGCCTTAGTAATGACTATTGGTTTGAATCTCCCTAAACAAATTTTTGAAGCTCAAATAGAAGCACAAAAACCAAAGAACTTCAAAAAGGATGACGTAGGAGGTATGATCAGGAAGGATATACCGAAGGAAAGGTTGGAACCCTGCGCCGATGGAATTCTAACGGTTTAGATGGAATGATGAGGTTAACTCCCATGTTATGGTGATTTAAGGATTGTGATCATGCACGAGTCCTACAAGTCAAAATACTCTATCTATCGGGGTTTCGACAAGATGTATCAAGACATAAAGAAGCTATATTGGTTGCCCAATATGAAGGCCGACATCGCCACCTATGTTAGTAAATGTTTGACATGTGCTAGTCAAGGTGAACACCAAAGGCCATCGGGTTTGTTGGTGCAACCTGAGATACCTCAATGGAAAAAAGAATAATATCACTATGGATTTTATCACGAAGCTTCCTAAGTCGTCACAAGTTATGAACACCATTTGGGTGATAGTTGAAACACATTACTAAATCAGCAATCTTCTGTACCAATAAGAAATTGATCCCCATGGAAGAATTGGCAAAGAATGTACTGAAAGTAGGTAGTCACGAGGCATGGAATAACTTGTCTCAATCATTTGTGTGATCGCGACCCTAAGGTTCACATCAAATTTCAAGAGGGATCACTTCATAAAGGCATTGGGTACGGAATTTGGTGGATCTGAGTACTGCATACCTATACGCAAACTGACAGGCCAAAGCAGAGAAGAACTATCCAAACTCATTAAGGATATGCTACGTGCTTGTCGTGATCGACTTGGAAATGGTTGGGTAAAACATTTTTCCATTGGTGAGTTTTCATATAACAAAAGTTATCACCTAGTATCAAGGCTCTAAGGCTGCACCATTTGAGGCCTTTAACGGTCCAAAGTGTCGCTCCCGCTGTTTGTTGGGGGCCCGAGGTTGGAAATTTCAACTCACCCTTCCAGAAACAGTTCAAGAGAACGACCGAGAAAGTAATACGATCAAGCAAAGAATTCAAGCCCTTGTTGATCGAGACAAAAGAGTACGTTCGATTTAAAGTGTAAGGCCGAATGAATTTTCAAGTTGGAGATAAGATTATGGCTTAAGTTTCGCCTTAGGAAAGGAGTAGTAACGCTTTGTGTGGCAAACGGGGAAGCTAAACCCTATATGATTATGGAACTATCAAGGTGTGCTAGGTTTGGAGCCGTTTTGCTACAAGTTTATTGAGCTTACACAAGAGCTAGCAGGTTATCAGATACATTTCATGTATCCAACTTGAAGAAGTGCTATGCCGACGAACCATTAGCTGTTCTATTAGATAGACTTCATATTGATGACAAGCTTTATTTTATCAGAAATCATGGATTGTGAAGTTAAACGATTGAAACAAATCTGTATATCCAAACATTAGGGTTTGATGAAACTATAGTGATAGGTCCTGAGTTCACATGGAAATGTGAGGATCATTTCCAAAAGAAGAATCCGCATCTCTTCACACAAATTGGCACCGTCGTCAAGTGCCTCGTCTTAAGCCTTGAGGACAAGGCTCATTTAACGGGGGAATACTATAACACCCCGTGTTTTAGATTATTTTACGATGACATTTATTTAACTATTTATATTTAGTCTCGTACACGTTTGCTTTTAATTTTAATCGTTAAGTTGAATCGCGTAAACAAAAAATTGCCATTCAACGTAAACGGGCATCAAACAATTAAAGGTTTACGTCAAGCAAGTGTTAGATAATTATTTGGAGAATAATTATTAACTTTGCATATTTTATTTTTTTAGTTACGTAAAGTGTTTAAGTTTCACGATAAAATACATTTAGGCATTCACGAAACCACCAAAACTTATCTACGCTTCAGCAAATACCCATTGTTATACCCAATACTTAAAGTTTTTATAAAACTTCACCCATGTTATCATGTTAGCCGAATTTTACTTATAAGAACCAAACCAAAACCAAATGCTACAAGTATACGCTTTATACTTAACCAATACCTTCCTATACTTCAAGTGCTACTAGTATTTATCTCCAAAATAGCGAAGACTCATCTAATCCCCCCTCCCCCTAATTTTCGAACATTATATGCTCCCTAAGTGACAATAAGCACACAAACTACCAACTAAGGACTTGTACAAACACTAGGATTCATTATAACCTAGCCATGACTAGTGATATTGACCAAAGTTCTTCCTTATTTCCCTCCTATTTTCCATCGCCCCCTTGTTTCTACAAGTCTTGGACTCCTAATAGTGTAATTGACTAAGCCCTAGGTGTATAAATACATGCATCCTAGTAAGAGAACTCACACTTCTCATTTCCTTAAGCAAAACCTTCACTCATTTCTCTCTTTTGCCTATCCTAACCCATGGCTCACTCCAACACACACAAATAATCCATACAAGTTTTATTTCTAAGTATTTAAGTGTTCTAGCATCATATCTAAGATATCCCAAGGTATATTGAAGGCTTGGTTTAGCATTTACAAGGGTTTAATCAAGAATGTTCAAGATTAGGTTTCTTTAGAAAGTTAGGGTTTTCTAGTCTTGAAAGCTTGGGTTTTGATTCTAAACTAGGGTTTAGAACTTGTTACTCTTTATCATACATCATCTTAAGGTCATCTAAAAATCCTACACTCTTTATCTTTATAATTTATGTGTATATAATGTTTATATAGTAAATCACCATCTAGGACACATATTAAGTTGTAAAAGGGTTTTTTTACTCTTGATCATGGTTTGAAATACTTTTTCATATGTTATGTTGATGATAAAAACATGTTGGAATGAAAATATATACATTATACAAGTGTTGATTAATTTATAAAAGTATATATAAATTAATTGTTTAAAAGTTTACTTATTAAGTTTATAAGTAAAAGAAATGTAAGGACTTGTTATTTTTAGACAAATGATGGACAAAAATCTAGAGGACTCTAAATATGTATGACATGTGATATGAAGTAAAATAAAAAGCTTGTACAAGGTTAATCAAGTAATATGTCATGAAACACCTTTTATAAAGTTTATATAATCTTTGTAAAAATCATAAAACCTTCTGATCAAATTTGAATTATAAGATATTTACTTTATATTTTATTAAAATACTACATGTCATGACGATCGTAGGCATATAAAGAACTCAAAAACCCAAGCTATAACAAAGAAGACACGTCATTTGCAAATTTACGATAATAAATACTTTTATAAAAATAATTTTATAAAAATAAATTAATATTCATTACAGAAGGCGTGCTTGAAAGAATCACTAAAATCAGAGTTAAAACGAATAATATATGACTTTTATGAGATTTCGATAATTAAATTTATAAAAATAATTTTATAAAGTGCATGAACAGTAAAATCACTGTTCATTAAAGATTTAAAAATATTAAAATGTAATATTTTGATATATCTTTTTTAATATGAAGCTGGACATAAAGAACGTACAAAACAGACTTAAAACGAGAAAGTTACGACATTTTTACTAAGGTAATATTTATAAAACAACAATTAAACTTAAACAAAATATTCTCAATTACAATTAGATGGCAGATGTAGCTAACTAGAAATAAATAAGGTATTAGTTATTCAAAGTACTTAGTACTCATACGACCTATAATTAATTAGGTTGCATTCAGACGTTTACGTAACGCATTTTCATTCTGTGATTTACATGGTTGCTTCATCACTCAAGTGTGATTCATCCATAAGCCCCCACGTTATTACATTTTATAATGCATTACCAAGTTTTTGGGGTGGATCTATTATGCATTGTTTTTAACAATTAGTACATTATTACATTATGATTACGTGTTTTGCCTAAGTAGCATAACTCCAATGAGCCCATTATCAGAACTGTTAATTACTTGATTATGCCGCGAAATATTAAACAATGGATCTCTGATAGTAGAGTGTGGGATAAGACCACTTGGTCCCGTTCGGGTGAGTATCGCACACATGTGCCAGTTATCAGACAACAGACATATACCATGTCGGATTTAGGATGTTGCCGGGTAAACATCACAATGGCCAAGTGTAGGCAATTAATATGAAATTCACACATGTCGACCTTTAAGTGATCATGAGCTTAGAGAAATGAATTACAATTTAGTTCTGTTTTGCATCTGCAGCATTATCGTACAACAGAAAATCTTGTTGACCTAACATATACATTTTACAAACCTATGAACTTTCACCAACATTATGATGACGTTAAAAAGCATGTTTCCTTAGAGTCAACTGAGGTAACAAGACAAGGATACATTTATGGTTATATTTTGAAGTCATTGTGCAGTTAAAAATTTGGTCGCATTACATTTTGGGGAATATTTTAAAATGTCTAGAATCATTTACCTTTTGAACAAATGAACACGTGAAGCTAACGAGCCTTTTTGTACACTAGACAAATTGTTTAAAACCCACTGTATCAATTTTACGAATACCTTTAAGGTCAACCTCATATAAATCTTAGCTATTGCATCTAGAATTAACACTCTCATACCTATATTCCGCTGCGACCCAATTTGAGGGTGTTACAGTAGTGGTAAGGATGACTCAATTTTACATTGTTGGTTTCTAGTGAATAAGAATCACATATTGGAGTTCATGAGAATTATTTGGTAAAAAAAGAAATATGTAACATGTTTTTTTTCTCTTCCCTTTTAATTCGTGCTCATCCCAGACAATAAATTAATAAAAAGAATAAATGTAGAAAATAACGACGTAAGTGATGAGCTTTAGACAATGTCATGACGGAAGACGGTTTAGCATACGATAGAACTTCATCTATGAAGTTATGTAGCTCTCTCGAGTATTGCAAATGTGGTAGGCATGAAACAATCTCACGACGAGGGTTAACTAATTGTTGCTTAAGTGGTAGCGAAAGTTAGACGGAATGATGTTTAACCATTCTATATAATTATAGAGGCATGATTATGGTTTGTGGTGAAACAAATAAACATGGACAAGAGTGACCATTTTGTAATGTGCATTTCGTGAAATGTAAATGCTAAACATTTCCGGAGGGGAAATGATTAAGTTGTCGAGATTTATAGGAATGTATTTAATAGTAACAAGACTATTAAAATGATAATGACATGTTTATGAGTTTTGTTTCATCATTCTTAGACCTGGACTTAAAAAAGGTTCACGTTTGAGTGGTTTGGTGAAGATGTCGACGATGTTGTCTTTTGTCACACCCCGCCTAGGCAGAAACACGAGGCGTAACATCAGGAATCATCAAACACAATGGATCCTACTAAAGAGAAATTTTAAATGATTGAAATATTCAATGGACACTATGTGTTCATACATAACCCAACACAAGATAAAGGAGTCTTGAATTACTAAAGTAACGTCATACATGAAACAACATAATCCAAATACTAACAATATCTAACAAAACAAGTATCAAGCAAAACAAATGTCATAAATGAAAAAAATAGAAAAGACAACTCTACAAGCAATGCCTAGGGTCTCTCTAGCCACTCTTCCTAACATCCTTCTTATCATCACAATACTCACCTGAAAATGATGCTTAAAACATCAACATAAAGTTGGTGAGAGTCATAGGTTATAAAGACATTACCGAAAATCAAATCCATTGTAATTACCGTGTATAAATAAAAGAAAACATTGCAGGACAAATAAATGAACTACCATACAGGCTCACATGTAAATCTAATTAATCACACAAATAACCGGCAAATGACTACAAGACGTCTCATATCGTACCAAGGTCGCTTTTCCCTGGTGGTTACCCACCCCTTACTCAAACACGGAATACTCTCAAAGTAAATCCTCCTGCCCCCGCTAGGCCTTATTAACCATCCACTAAATAGGCCATGGATACCCGCAGGTGATCCCCATTGACTTAGTTCACAATTCTCAATATCACATCACAAAACATGTAGCACACAACATACAATAGTCACGTATAGTCTATGTATCTATGACAACACCTTATCACAGTAATCAAGAACATTTCCAAACACTTTGCATCATTTCCACCACAATAAATCATAAGAAAAGAGGGGCTATGAAACTCACCTAGGTACTCAAACGCAGCTTCCAAATCTCTACACGTAACTATACAAATAAATAAACACGGTTACATGTGACCAAGCTAAAAGCTCTAGTCCATGTAACACACATATTCTAGATGTCTAAGGGTTTAGTTAACCATCATGGGTCACCCCGACACCATGCCCAATCTTAACCATCTCATTAACACTTTACACTAGCTACTTATAAATAACACAGAGCTGCAGAATTTTAAGTGACTCATTAGGTACTCAAACCCTACATTAATAGACATTCATAAATTATACCAAAAATCACCCATGTTCATTTATAAGTATATTAACTACCTTGTGATTCCTAAGAATTACTTACATGTATAACTACCTCAAATAAAATCAAACTTCAAAATGTCCTAAAATGGATAATGATAGCACACCCAAAAAGTACACATTAACCACCATACTTAACATCTTTAGGGTGTATATTTTCACAGGATTATCAATATACATATGGAACTTAACTACTGTAAAAGGGCTAAGCTTAATTCGATTTTTAAGTTAGGGTTTTCCCCTCACAAACATGACCTGTATTTACTGTTTTGACAACTTTTCTTGTTTAGACAAATTGACCAACTTTCCGAACTCAAAATCATTCAAGGCCGGACTTTTTGGAAAGTAAATTCAATGAGCTACTGTTTAGAGTCCAATAACACTTGAAAACCTATTACCGTCATTGAGATATTCACTCGTGAACACAGCCCTAAATTCTGCTCACTCTAATTCATAAATTAACACAACCCTAATCATACCACACGCAACTTTTCTTGTTTTGACAAATTGACCAACTTTCCGAACTCAAAATCATTCGAGGCCAAACTTTTTAGAAAGTAAATTCATGAGCAACTGGTTTATAGAGTCAGAAACACCGAGAAACCTATAACTAATCATGGAGATAATCACTGTTTGTGAACACATATACAAAAACCGAGCCCTAAATACTGCTCACCCTAATTCCTACATATAACACAACCCTAATTCAAATTTACAACATGCATGAACCACAACAACAAAACTATCCCTAATCATTCTATGATCATTAAACATCAATAATATTCTGACTTTTTATGAAACCCTAGATCCATCATTAGTTTGTTACATGAATAATAAAGATCTAGTTATGAAGAACACACTTACCTTGAATCTTAGCACCTAAATCACACACTGATTGTTCTTAGGGATCCCTTAATGAAAATAAACTCCTTAGGTTTTCTTTGGGGAGGTTCTAACGGCTCACAACAAAGGAAAATTAGAGAAAATCTTAACTAAGGCCATTAATTATATATATATATATATATATATATATATATATATATATATATTTTACCTAAAATACTTATCTAAAACAAATCCTAATCTAATTTAAAAAAACACATTTTTTTCTTCTTATCCTAAAACCGAACGCCCCCTTATTAAATATAATATATATATAAAGTATATATATATATATATATGTATATATATATATATGTATATATATATATATACACACACACATAATATAATATAAATATATATATATATATAATATATATATATATATATATATATATATATAATATTATTAAACCATTAATTAACTTGTTTACTTTATTACCTTAAGTTTTTATAAAAACCTAAGCTAATTTGATTAAACCTTTTTACTTAAACGCTACCTACTAAACTTTTCAAATATAACTTTCATTTCAACAAACCGCTTTCTATTTTTAGAAAGTTTGCTAACAAACTTATATATTCACATCACTTATTTTCATTTCTAAACTGCCAACATTTCCCAAAAACAGCTTAACACCTTAATTCACCAAGAATTGACGTAGCATGGCATGCAACATGTCTTCATTTCCATTACCACCACATTCAAACGTGATTAAATGGAATAACCTTCACAAAAAACCAAAAACAAAAAGCACACAAAATAAGATAATCATTACCTTTAAAATGACATCATGCACATATGAAAACCACTTAGTACACATAAAATCACATAGTACAACACTTAAACACATAAAATGAAACCTTAGCCATTTTGCTCCAGTCATAGCCTCCTAGACCATCTTGAGTCACTAGTGCATGTGATGAAGATTCATTTGTTGGTGCATTGCTCCTGCCATTGTCACCATAAGATCTTCACCTTTGATTCCTTCCAGATATGCATTCCCTAGCAAAATGCCCTTTTTATGACACTTGTAGCACTCAATTTTTGATTTATCAAGTGAAACATGTCGTTTTTCCTTAAAATCCATGTTCCTTTTTGTCCTCTGAATGAACTTCTTTACTTTGACAGTCAACATAGCCACCTGCCATAAAAGATCCAACTCCTCCAAGTCATCTCCATCAATCTGCTAAAATTCCCCATTCTCCAATTGAGGACTAGTTGTTGGTTGTGCAAAGAAAGAGTAAGCTACATCATGAGCACATGGAGTGGATAAAACTTGACTAGTTCCTCCAGCAGTACTAACTCTAATATCTCCACTGGCAGTACTAACTTCATTAGTACTGTTAGTATTCTCAGAAGAGAGAAAAGCCAAATTCTGAGAGTTAGATGTGGAACTTGAAGACCTTTTCATCTCATCTCCATAAACCCTAAGGTTGTTGTAGAGGTCATTAATATCAATCTCATCAATGTCTGGCTTATTTCTCATGATTAGAGCAACTTGATTCCATAAAGGAGGAAGACTTCTTAGGAACTTCTGGTTGATATCTTCCTTTGATATTGGAGCACCATGAACCTCCAATTGACTTATGAGTTTTTGGAACCTATCATAAGCCTTGTCCAGACTTTCATTTGATGCAGTAGTAAAAATTTTAAATTGATGTTTTAGAACATTTTTCTGTATCTTCTTGGATTCTTCATTACCTCCAAACCTTGATTTGATTGCTTCCTAAAGAGATTTAGCATCAGTAACATTATGAAACTTTAGAAGGTATTCATCAGGTATTGCTAAAAGCAAGATGCTTTTAACTCTTTCCTGATTCCTTCTTGCAGCCAGTTGTTTGGCAGTCTTAGGAGCAGGAGGAGCAGAAGTTTCTCCAGTTGTTGGTGCAAGCTCTTCTTCTAAATCTCCATTGACAATAACATCCCATAGATTATGGTTTGTATGACAGATATATTGGCGCATTCTCATGCTCCATATATCGTACTCTCCCTTCCTGATGATAGGGATCTTCATTGCAGTGATTGTGGGTGGAGGAATGTCTTGTTCTGCTATCTTACAGTTGAGTTCTTCTTAATCAGAGTTTCCACACAGGCTCTGATACCACTTGTTGGATCGTTTTACTGAATAGATTTAAACCTTCAGCTTGCAAAGAGTTTGCTCCTTTAGATACTTCTAAAGCAACAATATTGAAACACTGAGTGAACACTATCGATTATGCTGAATCTAATCAATAATGCTAAGAAGAACAATAATGAATACTACAAAAAGAACTTTTATATTAAACTTTGAATCTGCCTAGGTTACAGATTACAAACTATGATTACTATTCGATCTCTATGATCTTGTGTAGAACTATATCTACTAAACATGCTTAGGGTTCCTTTTATAGACTAAGGAAACCCTAATGGGCTTTACAAAACGTGTATAAAGATAATGCATATCATTTCCTAAGATATCTCATGCATATCTTTAACTTTAACTAATTTCTGCGTAAGCAGACTTAACTATTACATAAGCAGTATTAACTATTTAACACTACCAGTACTAACTATGATAATCCTTCTACCAGCACTAACTATGTAACTAGCAGAACTAACTATAATACACTAACAGAATTAAGTCTGTTATAGAAAATTCCTAACAGATAAAACCTCTGTCTGCTAACTCTTGTAGTTGGTCAGATAGTTCCTGCATTTCTGAAGGAGCTAATATCTCTTTTCACACTCGTTGGTCTAAGCCACGCAACATCTTATGTTGACGTGTTCTTTGCTTTGGACATATTATCTTATGCCATCAACATCCTTTTCTCAAACCTAGATCGGATCGTCGTACATCTATCTCGAACTCATTCTTGGCTTCACTCCTTCTTCCTACTCCACGGTACAACATCTACATTTGCCTTTCCCAGATGGTAATTGGCCTCGAAATCAAACTCACTAAATAATATCCATCCATCACTTTTGCCTCATGTTCATCTCCAGAAATAGAAAGTGTATTGGAGCATGTCATGATCCGTAAAATTACTCTACATGTTTTTTCACATTTAATGCCTCGAGCATTATAAGGCAAAACTACCACTTAGTCCGATGCAATCACTATCATAAGAACCTTCAGTTGTCGCGACGTACAAGCAATCACCTTCTCCCTTTTTCCAAGCATGCTTTCAAATCCTTGCTTCGCGCGTCATAATATACTACGAAATCGTCTGCTCCTTCCGGCAATGCCAAGATCGGCTCATTACCCATTTGATTCCTTCCACATCTAGATAGCTTCCTCTTTGATCCACTTCCACGTTGTTGGAAAACTTCACGTACATCTTCTCTTCCTTCAGTGACTCCACGATCATCTTCACGTGCGACTCGTACTCCTCCTTAGACTTCGGGTCGGTTTAAAATACCGTCTGTATATATACGTTAACTAGCTTGTCTATATACGGCCATGCACACCCGGCTCATTAACTCTATGAAAACCGCTGGTGCATTGGTTAACCCAAAAGGCATAGCCGTAAACTTCAACGAACCTTATGCACTCTCCAACTTACCAAGGCATTTTAACTACCTTCTCGTGGTATACCAACTCAGCCTTATGTCTTAACAACCAATTCTTTCCTACGACTACATCAACACTCTCATAACTAAGAGGTACTAAATCAAAAGTAAAACGCGAACTCTCTAATTCCAACTTAGGATTGCGAATAATTCCATTCGCTTCGCTACCATCAATAGCACCACACAAAAGATACGTCCTAACATCAACTCTAGCACCACGCCATGAGGAAATTTCAAACTTCACATGCACCAATTGGTATGGACCCAAAAATCACACGATTCCAAAAATAAAAATAAAAAAAATCAATACTAAAGACGGAAATTCTTATACCAATTATCGACTTCACTCGAAAGACCACATTAAATAATGTTTTTATAAAAATCGATTTAAATTAAGAAAGTCACTTTAAGTATAAAAATCATTTTAAATATCAATGAAATTGTCTTAAATGTAATCTTTGAAAAATTCATTCTGGTTGTCATAAAAATCTAGAGATGGTTATCTAATGGTGTATCGTACCTTACCACTATGAATCACTTTAAACCAGCTTTTCATAATAAAATAAAATCTATTTACAAAGATTATTTTATACACAGTTTTCTCCAAACACCAACACAATACTCCCAAAGGGTTTTTATGATTAGACATCAATTATAAAATATGTTACTCAAACAAAAGACACCATAATACCAAAAGGAATCGTAAAACACCGTACAGACTCTAACACAATTCTATTGTTTGAAAACGAAAGAAAATACCAGGAACCATATACTCAAAATAAAATCAAACGAACTCGTACGAGAAAACTCATGCAAGACGTTACGTACCCAAAAGAAAACGTAAGGTCTTATCTAGAATAACGCTCAAGAGAGCAAACCTAAAAGCATCGACACTAACACTTCGCCAACGGGTTACGAAAACCAAGGGATATACAACCAAGGGAGTACTAATCCACACTAATATGTTAGGAACAATTAGCGCTTAAAAGAAATGTTTGATACTCATACGAGTAATCAATGCAACGAAAGAACTAACGAAACGCGCCTATAATCGAAAGAGCATATTTCAAACAACCAATATACATCAAGACGTCAAATAGGAAAAAAAATCAGGTATCCTCACTAACAAAGTACGATAAAGGGATGCTAAGCTTAGACTTAGGAAATCTGAACTAACAACCAAGCAAACGAGCAACCTCTATAATAGTAATACTAGGTATCCACAAATACTAGATAGAAGGGAAACTTACTATCTTTACAACTCAACTTAACATATCCTCCAATTAGGGTAAAAGAATAATTCTTTATCCATACCAACGGTGTTAGAACCAAACCAAAAAGTATCGTTACCTTTAGACAAAGAAAAACAACCAAAACGCCGAACGAAGAACATAAAACACCAGTTCTATGTTAACACCCTAGAATACCAACATGAGCGTTGGATATCTTAACAAACAACAAGTTAACAAACCAACTTAAGAATCACAACAACAATACCAACAGGTATCCGATGTATCCAAAAATGATAGATGAAAGGGAACCATACCATCTACGCAACCCAACCTAATATAATCGCCTAATCGGTTAAGAGAGGAATTCTCTAACCATACAACCATCCTCAACAGGATCTCACATCACATCTACACTACCATCTACACAACTATCCAGACTTATATCCTTACAAAATACATAGAAGCAACAATGATCAATGCAATCAAAGTCACAAGTCCACGTGTGTGTTGCCTTTATAATTATGTTCGTGACCATAATTATAATTGCACCTTTTTCACACGTGTACTTACTTCCAAGACCACACATCTCAATGATAACATACATCTACCACATAGCACTTAATAATAATCCAAATATAACTCAAACATGATAATCCATCTAACGAATCATAAAATCCCAATCGACCAGACGAAACAAAAGTCACATCGTGACCCAAAATATAAAAGAAATCCTTGATTATAGCAATGCATCGAGGTAGAAAATGAAATAAACTTATGTTGGGCCTCGTTTGGGTTTGACTTTTCTCTCTTAAAAGTCACCCAACTCCGCGGGTCCGGTGAGGTAAACAATCTCCCAACGATATCTCCTAGGGGTAGGGGAAGACATGACTAAAACAGTAATAAAAGGGTATATACTATTAGATCCCCATAATGAAAAAGTATATATTTCATATTATATAGTAGTAATTCAAAATAGAAAGAATTTCAAAGCTTTTAGGTAGCGGGAACATACGGTATATACGTACACAAACACTTATGCCCTAAAATGCAAATATATAAGGGACCCTTAAGCTATAGTCTAGGATCAACCACCTAGTTCTCTATAACTATAGGCTCTGATACCAATCTATCACACCCTGCCAAGGCGGAAACGTGAGGCGTAACAGGGATGGATATCATCACAACACATGGTGTCTATATAGAGAATACTAAAGTAAAAACTAAAGTAAAGCAAAGACACAAAGTGTCATAACAATACCCAAAACCTAATAGTGTATTTATTAATGAGAAAGAGGTCTCATCAATAAATGACATGCAAAAACATAATCTATACAATTCATGAAAATGCATTTATTCAAACAGAAAGCATAAATAAACACCAGGCATCCTACGGTCTCTTCTAGCCACTTCGCTCTATCTTTGCACCATTAAGCTCACCTGAAAATGATGCTTAAAATGTCAACATAAAGTTGAGCGAGAATCATAGGTTTACGACATACAACAAAATCTAAAATAAACTTTTAATTAGCTGTTATAATTACCAAAATAATTTATGACAACAAGTAACAACAACGGGATAGAACGTGCCCACGATCCACAATCATATCAAACAGTGAGGTAGGCATACCTCGCCGCTCCACTAATAGTCATAGAAAGGAATACAAATCCCAATTCTACACTCTTGGTAACAAAGTCACAATAAGTTGATCAGCTCCAAGGATCTTGCCTACACGATAACACCACATTACCACTCGGGATAAATCCCAAGTCTTGCCTACATGAGGTAGACGATAACACCAATATCACATTCAAATGCAACAATAAGTCATATAAACTGTAAAATATTGTCCATACACCATTGAACCCACATAATCACGCATTCACAACATCTTTTAGATCACAAGATCATTTTCATCCCAAAAATGTAAGACATTTAAAAATGGGACTATGAAAACTAACCTGATTGCTAGCTTCGAATCAAAACACTTCAAAGTAAACTACGAACGATCTAAACAAATATAAGCATAATCAAGTTACCATCAAGTAGTGTATTTAACCCCTTTGACGTATCCTAACTATGATGGATGCCTATGTGATCTATCATAGTCCTATACTTGTTTTATAACCTTATTAAATCTTACATTCAACTTTTTGCTCCTAAACGTTTCACTTCACACTTTCTGATTTCTACGCTGAATTTTACACGAATTTGCGGCCTAAAGCACAACTTATAAACATTCTCATAATCAATTCAAAATAAACTATGCTACTATGTGACATTGACCCTCTCTTGATCTCCCAAAGTCCCCACTACCCTTTTATAAATTATCCCAAAAAAATATCATTAATTCAAAGTGTTTGAAATTCGTCTTAGATTCTGTCCTTCAAAAAGTATGGTATTTATACCCAACTTAGACCATATTCTGACCTTAGCCCAAAATTCAGAAGGTCACACTACCATATATGAACTAAACTTCAACGTGACGTAGGAGCCTATAACTAAAGTGTTAAGTATTTTTAGAAACAATCAAACCAAAAACTAAAATTCAGGCACACTGTTTTTACACACTAATTTTGTAATGACCATTGGACCCACTCCCGACCATAAAAAAACTTATGAGGCCGATTTTCTAGAAGTAGACTCTCTGAGGTTATATCCAGTATGTTGTAAACTTTATTGATATTTGATCTTTTATGACGAGTTATGCTCGTTACCAAAAACTGAATAACTTTCTGCATGAATTAGAATCTAATTCAAGCGATCTAAGCCTCTAACGCATCGTATCATATCGCTAATCTAATTATCAATGATTAAAAAAAAAAAATGGCTAACTTCTATAATTTCATAAAACTTTCTGGAAATTTAATTGCCCTAATTTATAAAACGAAATTTAAACATTAAATCCATCATATCAAGTTACTTGTAATTTAAACGAACCTATAATTTAACAAACCGAATTGTACCTTAATGAGAATAACCCTAAAATTTTCGTCTTCTCTTTTTTTTTCTCCTTTTGGCGGCCAAATTTTTGAGTGGGGAGGGTTAGGGATTTTACCTTTTATTTATAAGAACTAGATAGAATCCTAACCTTAATCTAATTTAGGTCTTGGAGATAAACTAGGTTCTAATATAGAGGAACCTTCAATTTTGGTCACTATCTTTGCCGGGTTTAAAACTTTTGGTTCATTTTTTAAAATTTGCGGTTTAAGCCAAAACCCGAGTATCCATTTCATCTTTTTAGCCAAAATAATCGTACATTTCGTTAAATTGATTTGGACTCAAATGTTGAAATGGTTACTCGGTTTTGGTCTCAAATGTGAACAAAAATTGTTAGATTTGGCTCAAATGTGAAATGGATACTCGGGTTTTGGCTTAAACCCGCAAATTTTTAAAAAAATGAACCAAAAGTGTTATACCCGGTAAAGATAGTGGACCAAAATTGTAGTTTTCTCCTAAATATATATATATTATATTATTTTTTTTCTTTTTTTTTAATACCGGCCGAAATATATAAATATATATATTATTATTTTTTTATTTTTTTATTTTATATTTACAATTAAAACCTTAAGTTTTTTATAAAAACTTTAATTAATTTAACTCTTCCTTTTTGTATTAACGCAGTTTAATAACTTTCTAAAAATAATTATTCATTTCTAACCTAACTTTCTAAAATTAGAAATTTTACATTTTCTTAATCTAACACCTAAACGCTAAACCTATCTTAAATAACTAACACAAAATTCATATACGTATAAATATTTACACATTAAAGGCAAAACATTAAATTTTCAATAATTATTTTTCTTGTCACTTAAAAGTGAACGAAAGGAAATCACCATTTTTCACCATTAATCCAATCTTTTTGAATGCTCACATTCTAACGATGGATTTCCACTACCTCATAAACACATATTCATACACATAGCAGATATTTCACATAAGCCGCACATCACCATAGACATAAAAGTCAAATTCTAAAGGTTTGACTAACCTGCTCAAGTCATGATTGTCACACCCACAATGTCAAAAACACCACTCCTTTGTATTAAGTGGTGCCGTCGTGCAAAAAAGAGAGAAAAAGACAAATAAAAAAACGATAACGCCAAAAAAATACGAAAACGCGAGGCCCCGTAAGTTTCTGGCGCTATCTCATCGTGTTTTTGGGGACCATCTGGGCTGATCATGACGGCTCAGGACGCGAAAATGCGAGCTACGGTATGGTTCTGACTTCTGACGCTGTCGGGCGGCCTTTTTTGAGAAAACGCGACTGACAACATAATATACCTTGAGCTCTTACAAACTTCCAAAATCATTTAATTCAAAAGTCATGTTATCGTTTTTAGTAAGTTTTTTATTTTTTTTCAAGACCTCTAACTGAATGATCAACTTGACATTTATCATTCTAAGTTACTTTAATTTTTATTTATTATATTAAATTAAGTTTAATGGAAGTGTGAAAGTTGGCGAAGGTTTTTCTAAAAACAACCTATTTGGCTTAGCTTTGAGTAGATGCGTAACTGTCTACATATTACCTCTTTCGTACTCCGCTCAGAATCAGATACAATTTGTTATTGTCAATGAAACTGCAAAAGAAAACATATACAAGTGATAAAAAATGTCTAATCTAATATTTTAATTAAAAAAAGATAACATGTTTGTAAATTTCTTGCCAATAAATATAAGTTATCCCATTGCTTTAAGTTTGAATCCCATATCGGAATAAGAAGAGAATTTATGCATAATTATATAGAGTGATCTTTTTTATTCATATGAATTGAGGTTAGTATTATGTTAGTGGTGTTTAAAAAGTTTGATCTAGTTAAAGCAATAATTTAACTTAATCAACTTCTTTACACTATTGACTTGTATAAGCTTTTAATTTTTTATGTGCAATTATTTTCAAATGGGTTTCAAAAGTATTCAAAATAACTTTACATGTAAAATATTGGATATTATGTAATTCTTTTTGTTGACTCTATTGTACTTTAAGTTTCTAGCGTCTTGCTAGACTCTTTTTTTTATATATTCCATCTTTGCCGTTCAAAAAAAAATTTATTGGATATTATGTTTTAATAATATGATTGCGAGTGTTTATGCAAGCTTATTTAGATGGCTTATTAAACTACTTATTAGCTTATTCAATAAAGGAAACATCATTTAAGATGTTAATTTAAGTTGACCGTGTGTCGTTTACGACTGTGAAAAGTAGTTGAATACGCCTCATATTATACAGCTCATTATAAACGCAAAAAGCTAGTGGTTCTAATAAAGTCGCCGTTCAAAAAAAAAATACAGCTCATTATAAACGAAATATATATAACTTGGCAATAAAGCAGAAAATAATGTAACTTAACATTAAGATAGAAATTAAAATTATCAATAAAGGTAAATGTGTTTTATGTTTAGACTCCCGATAGAGCAAAGTAAAATGGTCCATGAATAAATATTCATTTTCAAGAGATAAAAGAGTTACTGAACTTTATAGTTAACATTGTTATAATAGATACGTATTACAAATTAATATTTAAATAATAATATATCAAATTTCTA
>BQNB010088019.1:4501-27767 GCA_026074375.1 Tanacetum coccineum | reverse complement strand
ATCCTAGAGTCTTGTATGATGACGTGGTACCCCCATGACCCATGACCCGAATATATTCCGCATTTTGGGGGTCTCACAGCGGTTACTCCCTTAAGTGCCAAACATAAGGTTTCTAGTGCTTTTAAGTTGCGAGACAGTTCACTTAGCAACTACATGAAGAACAAAATTTGAACTAGTCGTATGTGGCAAAAGTGGTACGAATTACAACTAAATGTTGGTTGGTCACCTGTTAAAACGCCTCCAAATGTTAATAGTCGACCTACTATTAAAACATCGGTGTCTGTTAAAAAATAGGTAGTCAAATTTTCCACTTGTCCAGAAATGTTGTCTTCATGTATTGCAGGTAGTTTAAATCGTTCTGTAGATTGTTGATAGTGGTTGTTCAAAGCATATGACGGGTGATCGATCACTGTTGAAAAATTTCATTAAGGTATTCATGGGAACTGTTCGCTTTGGGAACGATCATTTTGTAGCAATCACAGGCTATGGCGATTATATATAAGGTAACATCACTGTGTGTCATGTATATTACGTTGAAGGTCTAGGACATAATCTCTTCGGTGTCGGACAATTCTGTGACAATGATCTAGAAGTTGCTTCTCACTCAAAATCATGCTACGTGCAAAATCTGGAAGGAGATGATCTGCTTACAGGAGATCGTGAATCCAATTTGTATACTATCTCTATTTCTGATATGGCTGCTTCTTCACCTGTTTGTCTTATGTCCAAAGCCACTTCGACAAAGTCATGGTTATGGCATTGCAAACTTTCACATCTTAATTTCGATACCCAAAACGATCTTACTAAACATGACCTGGTTGATGATCTTCCGAAATTCAAATATGGAAAATATCACCTTTGTTCTATAGGTGAGTGGGGAAAGAGTAAGAAAGCTTCTCATCCACCTAAAGGGGTTCAAAGTAATCATTCCAAGTTGGAATTGTTACACACGGATTTATGCAGACCAATGCGGGTAGCATCAATCAACGAAAAGCGATATATTCTTGTGATCGTTGATGATTATTCTCGATTCACATGGGTATATTTTCTTCGCATAAAAGATGAGACTCTATAGATAATCAAGAATTTTATTGTTCAAGTTCAATTGAACTACAATGCCAAAGTTTGCAATATTCACACCGATAACAGTACTGAATTCAAGAATGTTACTCTTAAAGCTCATTAGATAAGTTAGGCATTATGCAACAATTTTCGATTGCTCGTACGCCTCAACAAAATGGTGTTGTTGAATGATGTAATTGTACTCTTGTTGAGGCTGCATGGACAATGCTTATCTTTTCACGCTTACCAGAATTTCTTTGGGCCGAGACAGTTTCCATTGCTTGCTTTACTCAAAATCGATCAATAATTCAAAAAAGGTACAACAAAACTCCATACAAACTTCTTCATGGCAAAAAACCAAATGTGGAGTATTTTCACGTGTTTGGTTCATTTTGTTATCCAACAAATAACCGAGATGATCTTGAAAAAATGAAACCTAAAGCAGACATTGGTATCTTCATTGGTTATTCGGAAACATCCAGAGGGTTTCGAATTTATAATCAACGCACCAAAAAGATTATGGAAACCATCCACGTCAAGTTTGACGAGCTCAAAGCTATGGCTTCTGAACATGACAGTTTAGAACCCGGTTTTCAATGATTCATCAATGATTATTCATCAGCAGAACCCATGAATATTCCATTTAAGGAAGATTTGGATAATTTGTTCGGGCCAATGTACAAAGAATACTTTGAGAAGAGGTCTTCTGACACGTCGATCAATTGCTGCACAACAAGTTCATAATCATGAAGACTCACCTTCGACATCTTCAATTGTTATTAATGAACACGAGGCTCCTCCCATTGTAACTACATCTGAAGAACAAACTTCTCCAATCCCCTTGAATAAGGCTGATGAATCTAATCAAGATGACTGTGCAGATTTTGATGGTAATACAGTCTTTTTTTCATATAATGTCCTAAACTTTAAGGAAGTTAAGTCAGCTACAACAGCCCTAGATCCATTAAATATGCATGAGTTCCACCAAGTACAACCCTCAACACATATCTGGACTAAAGCTCATCCTTTGAAACAAGTAATTAGTGACCCATCCAAACCTGTGATTACTCGACAATGACTTCAAACTGATTCTGAGGTATGCATGTATGCATTAACAGTCAGCACTCTCGAACCAAAGAACAACAAAAAAGCCATGTCATATCACATTTGGATAGATTCAATGCAAGATGAGTTGCACAATTTGAGAGACTAGATGTTTGGGAACTAGTTCCTAGACCAGATGGAAAGAATAAAATTGCTGTCAAATGGCTCTGGAAGAACAAAAGTGATGCAGAAAATATTGTTATTCAAAACAAATCTCGTCTTATTGTGAAGGGTTACAAGCAGGAAGAAGGCATTGATTTTGATGAATCCTTTGCTTCGGTTGCTCATCTTGAAGCTGTTCGGGTGTTCGTTGCTTTTGTTACACATAAAAATATTACAATCTTTCATATAAATGTCAATACTACATTTCTCAATGGTCCATTGAAAGAGGAAGTTTATGTTAGCCAACCTGATGGATTTGTCGATCCAAACCTTCTAGAACATGTCTAGAGGTTGAAGAAAGCATTATAGTGTCTCAAAAAAGCACCACGAGCATGGTATGACAAACTGTCTTCATTCCTAATTGAACACCATTTTACTAAAGGTATTGTTGACCTATCTTTGTTTACACGATGTCATGGGGGAGACATACTTGTTCAAGTATATGTCGATGACATCATTTTTAGGTCAACTAATCCAGCTTTTTCAAAACGATTTGCAAATCTTATGAAAAATAATTTTGAAATGTCTATGATGGGTGAACTTAAGTTCTTTTTTAGACTTCAAGTTCATCAATCTCCCCATGGCATATTCATTAGTTGGCCACAATATGCAATTGAGCTTTTAAAGAAACATGGTATGGATGAATGTGCCTCCATGAGCACACCTATGGCCACTGAGAGACTGGATGCTGATTTACAAGGCACTCTGTTAGCCTTATTTTTATATAAGTCGAACAAGAATGTTATCGACCGTCTTAGTCACAATTAGTCTTGTATTGTAATAGGCTAGATGGGTTCAACGGGCTTGGACTTTAAGCTAATATCGTCTATGTTTCGGGCTAAAAACCCAACACAAGCCAAGCCCACCCATAAGCAAAAGCCCACAATCCAACAATGGCCTTGGACTATAAATAGACCCCTCCTAGCATGTTAGGAGGGATTTGGTTACATTTTCTTCGTTGGATGTGTGTGTAACTCACCAAATTCTCTCCTTCCTAATCTAATATTCTTAACTTTCCTCTCTACTTTTCTTCTACTTATTTCGTGTGCTTATTATGGGTATTGGTTAGCTTATTGTTGTGTTTGGATCTTATTATTTGGGATAAAGAGTGGTGTCAAGAGCCAAGGGGTTTTTGGTGATTCTTTTGTGCGTTTTGTTTTGGCTTCTTTTGTATTCGTTTGGTTCGAACTCAACACAAAAGATTTCATCTTTTATGTGTTCAAAAACCATAAAGTTTGTTACTTTCTTGTTTATCTATCTTAGTATAAGCTATGTGTAAAGGAAAAGTTTGAAAACATAAAAAGTTTTCATTTTTCTTGATTTTTTTGGTTCGAAAGTTTTTGTATCAAAAATCTTAATCTGAAATCTTTTGTGTTAAAAACCTTAAAGTTTGTATTTTTATGTTTCTACTAGTCTTAGAATAGTTAGTTGTACAAGAAAAATCCATCAAAAACGTCAAAAATTATGTCTTTAAGTGATTTGAAGTTTTTGAATACGGCGTTTTATATGTTTTTTAATCCGGCGATTTATACGTTTTTAAAGGCGGCGATTTATACGTTTTTAAAGGCGGCGATTTATACGTTTTTGAAGGCAGTGATTTATATGTTTTTGAAGGCGGCGATTTAAACCTTTTGAAGGCGGCGATTTATACACTCTCAAAGGCGGTGGTTTATACGCGGTCTATAGGGGGTGATTTATACACTTTTCCTAAGGAGATTTATACACTTTGCTAAGGAGATTTTTACACTTTTCCTAAGGAGATTTATACACTTTTCCTAAGGAGATTTATGCCACTTTCTTAAGGAGATTTATACATTACACTTGGGTGATTTATACAATTCAACTTGAGAGATATACAACATTCAAAGCTAAAACAAACCACAATCTCAATCACTTCATAAAACTTACGATCCGATATCCATTCACAACATCAAAATGTCAAATACCAATACCAATTTGCAAAATCAAACATCAAATGCTCTTCACAATGCCATCATGGAAGCAGGTGGTAAAGACCGTCCACTAATGTTAGCACCTGGTAATTGCGTTCACTAGAAATCCAGAATCAAGAGATACATCGACACCAAACCTAACAATGAACTCATCTACTATTGTCTCTAGAATCCACCCTATAAATTCAAATGGACTAAGAAGACTGTTCCAGTTGCAGAAGGTAGCTCAGAAACCACTACAAAAGGGTACATGGAAAACTATAAGAATGTGTCACAAGACATAAGGAACCAATTGGATGCTAAAGCTAAAGTTGTTCAGATAATTCTTGCTGGAGGAGGGTCGTGAGCGCAAAACACGTAGAGCGCTTGATAACATAGAAAACCCTAAAAATCGGGTTGATATAGGCAATTGTGTTCGAGCACGACAATACGTAGATAGGAGGAGGCGTGCTGACCGTCTCAACAGTCTCTCTTACTAGGATATCTGCGTAGAGATAGGTACTTTTCGAACAACATATGTAACAGATTAGTACACGTCAACTTCAATGCACGATGTTTCTCTCTCGCGCACAGACAGTACATCTGATAATTCTTTATCCTCAGAGAACGACAACTGATATATGATTTATCGACTCATATCTGCATCGCCGTTGAACGAGTCTGCAGAGGTGTGTGGGGTTATTTCTATCTGGATGTCGATCTGGGAGAGTCGGTAGAGAGCCTCGGGGGGTTTTTCTTACCTTGCTAAATTATTACTCTTGTATTATTATGGTGATGATTTGAGGGATGGGCTAGAACCTCTGGGTATAGCTAGCCATTATTATGAAGATCTGAATGTTTGGTTTTGTTTATCTCGATTGCTTAATTTATTGTTGATGTGCTTGATTTGATGTTTTATCTAGTTTATACTTTGTTTTAAACACGCTATGTATGCGACCTATCATCAACTGATCTAGTGATACGGACCAAGTTAATATAGATCGAGATGCGCTCTCATATAGTGATTTATACATCTAGACCAATAGGATCACGAATAATAACCTATCTTTTCCTTTAGATTGCGAGCTTAGTTGGACTGGCAGGTGACCCTTGGGATCAACGAGTACGTTCTCACTTAATTCGTAAAGACTTGGTTAGTGGACTACTAGTGTATGAATTGCCTTTAAGCAGTAAGTGGGTAAAGTCTCTATGAGCTACGATTTAACAAGATCACCATTGCTTTAATCCCTAAGATAGATTATAATCAGCAAATAAGGATGCTTTATGCGGATACGTTTAATTGTGACAGAATTCTTCGTATCTAGGTCTTAGGAAAAAGTATCGTCTAAGTCATAAGAATGATATGCCGCCTTGAGATAAGTAATCATTGCACTAAATAAACAAACCAACTTTCTAATTGGATTAATAATGGTTAATATATTTTTCTTATATTTGGCTAGACCGCTCTTTTATCTTCTGTTAATATGCTTGCGTGTGTTTTAGTGTCTTAAGTTGATTTTAGTCACCACAAAACCCGTGCCAGTCTCTCAGGCTAAAAACCCCCTTATCCGTTAGATTTAGGATTAACATAGGTTTAGCATAGGTTTAACATAGAATAGAATTAACTTAGTCTAGATAACCAAAATAATAATAAATTGAAAGATTGTTTCTCGCTTTTAGTGATCGACACCCTACTTACCAAGAAACTCCTTTCTGACCGGGTACACTGCCCGTTAAAGTGTTGTTTTTGGTAAAGTTGGAAAAATATAAATTTAAAACTTGAAACATAAACTACAACCACACAACGACACATCAATGACCTGCATTTTTATTTTCACACCGCTTTCAAAATCCAATAAAAACAATGATCTCTCGACTATTTGATAAACATTTATAAAATGGTATAGTTTCGAGGGGGAGTTTTTCATTATTTTGTGAAAATTGGACTTTGAAAAAGAAAAATTCCATTAACGGACTAACTGTGCATAGGGATCATACTCCAAGGGGAGTTTTTGAAATTTTTGGTAGTAAAATTCGGTATAAAACGACAAGGGCCAAATCAATCATTCTTTTAACTAAATTTTAGACCCCCAAGAACTGAAAGTGTCACTTTTCAAACTTCAAAATTCGGTCGGTATAAAAAGAAATTATATTTCATTTATTATTTTTTTTATTCCGAATTTGATATCGAGAAAGAAGAGAAAATCAAATCTTTAATTTTGAGTTCATAACAATAATCACAAATCCTTTCTCTTATCAATCGTAAGTGCTTTATATGTATAACAAGTGTTGGAAAAGTGTATTAACGAGGTTCTTGAGATCGAATTTAAATTTGATAAGAATTAGGGTTTCCGAATTTGGAGTTTTTGAATATTGATGATAGATTTAGGTTTAATAATGCTAATAATAGTGTTTCTGTATAGTTAATTGAAATTTGATGTAACTCTGAAAATCACAAATTTGATACCAAGTCAAAATTCAGAAGTTTTTGAAGATTGTCGAAATTGATAAGATCTTGAATTTTTGACTAAATCTTGGATGAAATGGACTCAGTATAACATAAAAAGAATAATAAGATCGAATTTGTTGAAATAATTGGCAAGAAATTCATTTTCGACAAGACAGACTTGAAATGGATCAAATTCGGAAGAGTCAAACCTAAAAAGTCAAATTTCAGAAGTCAAACTTGACAATGTCAAAATTCAATTTCGGAAGTGTCAAATTTGTTGATAAATGCACATGTTTTTTGGGGGGATTTCTAGATTTTGTGTATAATTGATGATATATATCTGACTATGTTGGCTCTAGCTCGAATGTCTATAAATAACAAGATCAGTATCTCATGTGAGTTGAAATCCAAATGTTTGTGAAAGAGTACCTCCAAATTGAAAGCAATTGATCAAGTTTTTGATGAATTTTATACCTTGTGTCAAATTATGTCTATTCTCAATTGTTTAAGTGGCCTAAGTCATGTCCGGTTACGACCGTTTTCTGCATTGAACAGAATGAGGAGTGAGTGACTTAGTGACCATTCAGTTGTTGAATTTGATGTGTTTGTTTACATGGTATAAGATTTATTACAAGAAGCAAAAATGAAGAATTTCAAAATAACTAGAGTTTGATAATTTAATTCTCAATTGTTTAAGTGGTCTAAGTCATGTCCGGTTTCGACAATTTTCTGCAATGAACAGAATGAGGACGTGAGGACTTATTACCATTCGTTGTTAGAATTGAAGTTGGACTGGTTTTATGTCTCAAAAATAGATCAATCTGCTTTTGCATAAATGATATTGCAAAGTTCTCAAATTTTTGTATTGTGTCAAAAAAATGGTACTCTTTCACAAAAAGTTTTAAGAATATGAATGATATCACTTCAATTTCTCAAATAAGAGTCTTATTCAAAATTAGAGTGTATCTTCATTATTCTTGAAAGAGTATCATTTCACAAAGAATTTCTGGTGAGGATATTCTAAACAGAAAGAGAGACAAAAACCATACGCGAAAAAGCAAATCTGAAGTGTGTTCGAAAAAGAAATGCCAGAACACACAAAAAGAGAAATCAAAATAAAAATACGAATAAAGCGTATGGCATGTGCTAGAAAAAGCACATGAGAAACAAACTGATCAAAAATATGTTTAAAAAGAATTGCCAGAACATATAAAACAGACAGAGCAGAAAGAGACAAAAATGTCATATAAATTGTTTGTTATCTAACATCTTGTCATCAATCATTTAGAATTCATCATGGCACAACCACAAAGACAAGCTGATGTTCACCAAGATGAATTATGTCCACCCAACAAACGATATGCTCTCATGGATGCAAACAAAAAGATGGATCTTGACGATCCATTATGTCCAAACAAAAACAAAATACTGGCAAACATTCTTCAGAACCATCCACTCAAATTCAGCATTGCTGCTTCTTCATCAGTACCATGGATATTCTTGGGGCAGTTTTGGCATACTTTGAAGGAAGATGGATCAAAGTATAGGATCTCGTTTATGCTTGACAGGAACGATAGGGAGACTATGCAATTGGTACAGCTCCAGGGATTAACTCAATTCGGAACTCAATTTCTCAGAGAGGTGGCAATCCTGATAAATCATCTAGAAATATCTCAGGAAAATCTCTAACCACAACAATCTATTATTGTTTCTTATCTCTAGTCTTAGCACTCACCAGGAGTCTCACTTTCTCTTCTCGGCTTTCTCCTAATACTCTAAGCACATTGTCATCTAGTAGTGGTATCCTCACTACTTTCTCATGATAAATTATTTCAGCCTTATGATTATACAACCAATCCATACCTATAATCACATCAAAACTCCTATGCCCGAATGATATCAAATCGATGTCAAAGACATGACCCTCAATTTCTAGTTTACAACCCTTAATAACCTTATCATACTCTACTAATTGCCCGCTAGCTATCTCAATCTCATATCTGAAACCTAATTCACTGGGCTCTATGCCTAACAGAGGTATAAAAGTAGTGGAAACAAAACTATAGTCGGCACCAGAGTCAAATAAGGTAGTGGCAAAATGATTATTTAAAGTAAACGCATCCGTTACAATGTTCGAATCCTGGCGAGCTTCCTTTACTCCTAACATGAATGCCCTACCCCTAGCTTGGTTCCCTTGGTTTCCACGACCCTGACCCCCGTTATTAGCAACAACTTGGTTTGGACGGTTTCCTCCCAGTCCTTGTGCTCTATTCAATCTAGGACATGCCAGTTTGAGATGGTCGGTACTCCTACATTCGTGGCATGCTCCTCGAACAGGTGTTGGGTTCCTTACAATTACTGGGTTCACATTCCTAGGCATAACTCTACAATCCCTAAAAAATGACCCGGGCGATTAAAGTTGAAGCATGTACGACAAGGCCCTCCGGGTGCATGGTAGGAGTTGCAGGTGGTACACTTGGGCCAAGCACCCGTATTCCCCTAATTCTCTATTCTTACAAAGGTTACAGTAGAAGCAATTCCCAGTCTTATCCTCGTTATTATCATCCCTTCCACTTCGATCCTTGCTGAATTCCTTACCCTTGCTAGTTCCCCCCCAACATTTCCTCTTTTCCTTCTAACTTTCTTAATTGATACCATTTCTGCTCACAGCCTCATTGGTCCAGTGCAACCAGAAATCATGCAACCACACGCGATATGCACCCACCCTCGCCTTCTTCTGCATATTCTTCTTTGGCTCTGTTGCTAGCTGCGTGCCCATACCATCTCCCAAAGTCAGACCCTCCCAACGGATTTTATAGGAGCCATGGTGGTGGGAACCGGCCATACACATCTCAACACATCCGACTCTTCCTTAGGTGTTAATCCAATATGGCACTAACCTCAGTCAACTCATGAAACCTAATCTATCATAAACATAAGCGCAGAGCATTCAATGTCCAGGTAGGCCCTGACAATCTAGAAGGCGGATTCCACAACAACTTAAGGATTCCACTTTATGCATCTCATGACTAGGACAAAAACTCTTGTATCATCATAAAACTTAAAAGATAACTACTATGACATAACTAACTAGCAACTTAACGTCCTTCTTGCCAACTTCCCGCTCCCCCACTTCCCGGCTTAGCGTGCGGATGTGGCTGAAGTTTCCAACCCCAACCACCACCATTCCCAAACCACCACAACGTTAAACCCTTCCCTTACCCACAAATAAACCCACAGCAGTAGGTATTTAACTTTTTTTTGTGGTCAATACTACTAAAAAACAACCTACTTCATATCATGCACAATGGCACAAGATTACCCTACGTCATCTCCACAATCGAACGAGTAAGAACTACAACACCTCCCCCCTTACCATCATGTTCCTTAGGGTACGAAGCTAAGAACTTCCTACTATCATAACCCACTTGCAACCCCGCCAGCCTCACCAGAATTTATTTCCATTCTCCACCTCAACTCACATCAGTCCTCCCAATGTTCTCCGGAACGTGCTCTTACTATCTCTCTAAAGCACATTCGTTCTGGGGAGTCATCCCGATGATCCGTTTCCTAACCAAGATCCGGGGTGTCCTCCCTCATTTGCTCCGCCATCTACATTGCCTCATTGACTCTCTTTACACCCCCATTAGCTCCCAAACCCTGGTAATTTCCCTAACCATTCAATTCATCAACACGCTCATCATTACCTTCCCTTATATCTCTTCAGCGGAACCGTGGGGAGTGGGTGGGAGCGCACGCTGAACATGGCACCATCAACACCATTCACAATCTGGTCATCATAGTGGAGCTGATTGTAAGAACGTTCCCCCTCCTAGTGATTCGGGCAGCGCTGTCCACAACTTCGGGTCTTCACCCTTGGTGGCATAGTCATACAGGGAGAACATGGACAGACAACCTTAAGGTAAGCGGGAAGACTCGCACATATATATAGAATATCTTACTATATATAACCAGATATACACGTAACTCCACCCTACGGTGTCAACATCGATTTGTGTGAACAACATTATCAAGTATGAGTGGGTTGTGATACGCTTATAACTACGTTGGCCACCGTACTTATATTCGCATCCTTTCCCGTTCATAGTCAATATTGAGCCCACCCATTTCAATGACTGACATAACTAAGGCACCAAACCATGAACACACAAAGGCACCACATAAAACGGACAGGGCACACATAGTCCTATACGCAACTAAATGACGAATCTTAGGTTATAGTCTAGGACAACCACCTAGTTCTCTATAACCTTGGCTCTCATTACCAATCTGTCACACCCCGACAATGGCGGAAACTCGGGAATGCAACATAATGATCAATCATAACACAAGATCCAAAATAGAGAAAACTACATTGCATAAATTCCCGTTTTTGTGTGCCTTTGTGTGTTCATGGTTTGGTGCCTTAGTTATGTCAGTCATTGAAATGGGTGGGCTCAATATTGACTATGAACGGGAAAGGATGCGAATATAAGTATGGTGGCCAACGTAGTTATAAACGTATTACAACCCACTCATACTTGATAATGTAGTTCACACAAATCGATGTTGACACCGTAGGGTGGAGTTACGTGTATATCTGGTTATATATAACAAGATATTCTATATATATGTGCGAGTCTTCCCGCTTACCTAACGTTGTCCATGTTCTCCCTCGTATGAATAATGCCACCAAGGGTGATGACCCAAAGTGCTGGCCAGCCTGCTTACGAATCACTAGGAGGGGGAACGGGTGAACGGGTTGGTAGAGGTGGAAGGGGTAGAAGACCTAGGGAAGGTAATGATGAGCGTGTTGATGAATTGAATGGTCAGGGAAATTACCAGGGTTTGGGAGCTAATGGGGGTGTAAAGAGAGTCAATGGGAATGTAGAGGGAGCCAATGAGGGAGCACCCGACTTCTCGACGATCATTGCCCAACAATTGCAGAACCTCTTACCCGTCATGTTGGCTCAGGTTAGTAACCGAGAAAATGTTGGAAATCATAATGGTAATGTGGTTGATGAGAACGTTCAGGAGAACATTGGGAATATGATAGTGAATGGAAACCGGGTAGGTTGTTCATATAAGGAGTTCTTAGCTTGTAACCCTAAGGAACATGATGGTAAGGGAGGTGTTGTAGTTCTTACTCGTTCGATTGAGAAAATGGAATCTGTGCATGATATGAGTGGTTGTAGTATTGACCAAAAAGTAAAATACACTGCTGGTTTTATTTGTGGTAATGATTAAGTGTGAACGCTCGATCCGCACGCTAAGCCGGAAGCGTTGCTGTTTTAGTTATGTTTCATAGAATACTTAAGTTTATGATTATACAAGAGTTTTGTCCTAGTCATGAGATGCAAAAGTTGGAATCTAAGTTGTGGAATCACGCCATGGTCAGGGCTGGCCATAGCTGCGTAATACTGAATAGGTTCATGAGTTGACTAGGTTAGTTCCATATTTGGTAACACCTAAGAGTAGGATGATTGAGAGATATGTGTATGGCCTTGCTCTATAAATCCGTGGGATGGTGGCAGCAACAAGCAAGAATATGCATAGGCGTGCATATTTCTGTGCACGAAACCAATGAGGCTGTGAGAAATGGATCAATTAAGAAAGTTAAGAAAAGAGGAAATGTGGGGGAACCTAGCAAGGATAGAAGTGGAAGGGATGATAATAAGAGGACTAAGACTGGGAATGCTTCTACTGTAAACCTTGTAAGAATAGAGAATATGGGTACTTGGTCCAAGTGTACCACCTGCAACTCCTACCATGCACCCGGAGGGCCTTGTCGCACATGCTTCAACTGTAACCGCCCGGGTCATTTGGCAAAGGATTGTAGAGGTGTGCCAAGGAATGTGAATCATGTCAATGCTAGAAACCCAACTGTTAGAGCATGTTATGAGTGTGGTAGTACCGACCATGTCAGGTTAGCTTAACCTAGATTGAATAGAGCACAAGAACCGGAAGGAAATCGTCCAAATCAAGTTGCTGCTAATAACGGGGGTCAGGGTCGTAGAAACCAAGAAAACCGGGCTAGGGGTAAGGCATTCATGTTGGGAGCAGAGGAAGCTCGCCAGGATCCGAACATTATAACGGGTACGTTTACTTTGAACGATCATTTTGCCACTACCTTATTTGACTCTGGTGCCGACTATAGTTTTGTTTCTACTACTTTTATGCCTCTGTTAGGCTTAGAGCCCAGCGACTTAGGTTTCAGATATGAGATTGAGATAGCTAGCGAGCAGCTAGTAGAGATTGATAAGGTTATTAAGGGGTGTAAACTAGAAATCGAGGGTCATGTCTTTGACATCGATTTGATACCTTTTGGGCATCGAAGTTTTGATATGATTATAGGTATGGACTGGTTGTCTAATCATAAGGCTGAAATAATTTGCCATGAGAAGGTAGTGAGGATACCACTACCGGATGGCAAGGTGCTTAGAGTAGTAGGAGAGAGACCGGAAGAGAAAGCGAGATTGTTGATGAGTGCTAAGGCTAGTGATAAGAAACAAGAAGAGATTGTTGTGGTTAGAGATTTTCCTGAGATATTTCTGGATGATTTATCAGGATTGCCACCTCTCTGAGAAATTGAGTTCCGAATTGAGTTAATCCCTGGAGCTGTACCAATTGCATAGTCTCCCTATCGTTTGGCACCTTCTGAATTGGAGGTGTTGTTGGGACAACTCAAGGAACTCCAGGACAAAGGTTTCATTCGACCAAGCTCATCACCATCAGTTATCATCCAACTCAGAATTTTCATTCCAACTCCGTCCTTATGCTTCCCTGAATTGAATTTGTTCTTAACCATCATATCATCTTCCAAATTATGATACTTATTACGAGCTCTTCATGAGATCTCAGGGAAAGCAGTCATGTAGTGACTCACTATAAGCTTTGTGAATCTGGGATAAGGAATCAGTGTTGATGGATGTTCGAGTGAGTAGTGCAGTCCTTCCTAAAGCAAGTCAGTATAGTCAACATGTATATTATTGACAAAGCAATACGACATCTGCATTGTTCTGCAAAGAGCGGTTAATCAAAACACAGTGTCTCGTGTTGTAAGTACATCTTGAAAAAATCTTGCATATGTCTGCCCCTCGGATTGTACTTTGAACGGTGTTTAAAGTAGGATGGCAGATCTTAATTCAGTGTAAACCACAGATCGTTTATATAAAATGGAACCATCTTTGAGAACTTTGGTGCAACAACAAAGTGTTGATGATTGTTGTCCGTGGCTTGAGGTAGTTGGAATATTGTCCTGAAATCATCAAGAGTCAGAGTGAGCTCGTTCCTGTCAAGCATAAGCGAGATCCTATACTTTGATCCTCTGAGCCTTCAAAGTATGCCAGAACTGCCCAAGTATATCCATGGTACTAATGATGAAGCAGCACTTGCTGAATTTGTGTGGATGGTTATGAAGAAGGTTTCCAGTATTTATGTTTTGTTTGGACATAAGGATATCGTCAAGATCCATGCTTTTTGTGTGCTTCATGAGAGATATCGTTTGTGGGTGTGGAATAATTCATCTGGTGAACATCAGCTTGTCTTTGTGGTTGTGCCATGATGAATTCTAAATGATTGATGACAAGATGTTAGATAACAAACAATTTATATGACATTTTTGTCTCTTTCTGCTCTGTCTGTTTTATATGTTCTGGCAATTCTTTTTAAACATATTTTTGATCAGTTTGTTTCTCATGTGCTTTTTCTAGCACATGCCATACGCTTTATTCGTATTTTTATTTTGATTTCTCTTTTTGTGTGTTCTGGCATTTCTTTTTCGAACACACTTCAGATTTGCTTTTTCGGGTATGGATTTTGTCTCTCTTTCTATTTAGAATATCCTCACTAGAAATTCTTAGTGAAATGACACTCTTTCAAGGAAAAATCATGAAGTCTACTCCTCTACTTTTGAATAAGGACTTTTCTTATTGGAGAAATTTGAAGTGGTATCATTTACATATTCTTACAACTTTTTGTGAAAGAGTCCTTTGGTTTGACACAATAAAAATAATTTGATGAACTTTGCAAGATATCATTTCTGCAAAAGCAGTTGTTTTTGAGGAAATAAAACCAGACTAAAACTCAATTTAACCTGATTGGTCCATTAAGATCTCTCACTCCTCATTCTGTTCATTGCAGAAAACAGTCGAAACCGGACATGACTTAGACCACTTAAACAATTGAGAATTAAATTATCAAACTCTAGTTATTTTGAAATTCTTCATTTTTGCTTCTTGTAATAAATCTTATACCATGTAAACAAACACATCAAATTCAACAACTGAATGATCACTAAGTCACTCACTCCTCATTCTGTTCAATGCAAAAAACGGTCGTAACCGGACATGACTTGGCCACTTAAACAATTGAGATTAGACCGAATTTGGGACACAAGTATAAATTCTTCAAAAACTTGATTAATTGCTTTCAAATTTGGAGGTACTCTTCACACTAACATGTGGATTTAATCACATGAGATACTGAATCTTGTTATTATTGACTTGTGCCTTTAGCCAACCTAGTCAGATACTGATATCATACAAGATTATACCTACAAATCTAGTTAATCCCTCCCCAAAAAATCATGTGCATTTATTCAACAAATTTGACACTTCCGAAATTGAATTTTGACATTGTCAAGTTTGACTTCTGAAATTTGACTTTTTAGGTTTGACTCTTCCGAATTTGATCCATTTCAAGTCTGTCTTGTCGAAAATGAATTTCTTGGCAATTATTTCAACAAATTAGATTTTTATTAAATATTATTTTATGTTTACTGAGTCCATATGCATCTCTCCAATGATTTAGTCATAAAATTCAAGATCTTCATCTTTTTCGACAATCTTCAAAAACTTCTAAATTTTGTTATTGGTATCAAATTTGTGATTTTCAGAGTTACATCAAATTTCAATTAACTATACAGAAACACTATTATTAGCATTATTAAACCTAAATCTATCATCAATATTCAAAAACTCCAAATTCGGAAACCCTAATTCTTATCAAATTTAAATTCGTTCCTGAAGAACTCGTTAATACCTTGTCCACACTTCGTTATATCAAATAAAGCACTTACGATTGATAAGAGAAAGGATTTGTGATTATTGTTATGAAATTAAAATTAAAGATTTGATTTTCTCTTCTTTCTCGATATCAAATTCGGAATAAAAAATAATAATAAATGAAATTTAATTTCTTTTTATACCGACCGAATTTTTGAGTTGAAAAGTGACACTTTTAGTTACTTGGGGGTCTAAATTTAGTATAAACAGATATTGATTGATTGGCCTTGGTCGTTTTATACCTGAATTTATACCAAAAATTTCAAAAACTCCCCTTGGAGTATGATCCCTATGCACAGTTAGTCCGTTAAAGGAATTTTTCTTTTTCAAAGTCCAAATTTTCACAAAATAATAAAAAACTCCCCCTCGAAACTATACCATTTTATAAATGTTTATCAAATAGTCGAGCGATCATTGTTTTTATTGGATTTTGAAAGCGGAGTGAAAATAAAAATGCAGGTCATTGATGTGTCGTTGTGTGGTTGTAGTTTATGTTTTAAGTTTTAAATTTATATTTTCCAACTTTACCAAAAACAACCACTTTAAGGGCAGTGTACCGGTCAGAAAGGAGTTTCTTGGTAAGTAGGGGTGTCGATCTACTATAAGCGAGAAACAATCTTCCTTTATTATTATTTTGGGTTTATCTAGACTATAGCTTAATTTATATTGACTATGTTAATCCTATGCTAAACCTATGTTAATCCTAAATCTAACGGATAAGGGGTTTTCAGCCTGAGAGACTGACACGGGTTTTGTGGTGACTAAAATCAACTTAAGATACTAAAACATACGCAAGCATATTAGAACAGAAGTAAAAAGAGCGGTCTTAGCCACAAATATAAGAAAAATGTGATTAACCCATTATTTAATCAATTAGAAGTTGGGTGTGTTTTAGTTTAGTGCAATGATTACTTATCTCAAGGCAACTTATCATTCTTATGACTTTGGACGATAGACTTTTTACTAAGACCTAGATACGAAGAATTCGGTCACAATGAAACGTATCCGCATAAAGCAACCTATATTTGCTAATTTATAATATATTCTTAGGGATTAAAGCAATGGAGAATCTGTGTTAAATTAAGTAGCTCATAGAAGACTTTTACACCACTTACTGCTTAATGGCCGACTTCACTACACTAGTAGTCCACTAACCAAGTCTTTACGAATTAAGTGAGAACGTACTCGTTGATCCCAAGGGTCACCTGCCAGTCCAACTAAGCTCGCAATCTAAAGGAAAAGATAGGTTATTATTCGTGATCCTATTGGTCTAGATGTATAAATCACTATATGGAGAGCCATCTCGACATCTATATTACTTGGTCCGTATCACTAGATCCAGTTGAATGATAGGTCGCATACATAAGCATGTAAACAAGTATAAACTGATAAACATAAACAAGCAATCAACAATAAACTAAGCAATCGAGATAAACAAAACCAAACATTCAGATCTTCATAATAATGGCTAATACCCGAAGGTATTAGCCTTCAAACATCATAATCAATACAAGAGTAATAATTTAGCCAAGGTAAAAAACCGAGTTAACGAATGATACCAAAAACTAAACGATTACAAGTGTATAGGAGATTACAAGTTGTTTCCTATGGAATTATGACTACCAGTTCTCCCACACGACTCTCTTCTGCTCTTCTTCTCTTCTGAAAATCGTAGTCTGTTGAGATATGGTTAAGTATCGCGATTAATATTATTTAGCACATTGAAACCCGTTTTTAGGTTTTCTATTTATAAGGTCTAGAATTTGGTCGATACGACATATTGAATGAGGTCAATACGACATATCTAGCGGTTTCTTGGAGTAGGGACCACGTTCGATATCTTTGAGAATATTTTATTACCATAACTTGAATACAACGTATAGACTTCTCTAGATACGGCGTATTGATCCTTGTTTCTTTGTGGTCTTTAGTGAAGTGCAGGCACAGATACTCCGTATCTTCCTTGATGGATACGGCGTATAGGATGTCAGAACAGTAATCTTCAAATGTCTTCGTTTAAGCTCCAGAATGCGTGCCTTTTTGCTAATCTTCACCAAGTACTCCATAATTACTACAATTCTCAAATATAAACGATTAAGTAAAAATTCTTTGCAATAATTACACTAAATGGGTTATTTACATGGGATAAATGATGCTATAAAAGTAACGTTATTTGATGTCATCACTCATGTATGTGAATGAGAATTTCAAAAACACATGTTTTGACAATGAGAACACATTTGTGTATCAAAATACCTCCTCCTCAGATCATGATCCCGTATAGACATTGAACATAATTATGATGAAAATATCAAATCATGAATCTGATTGTAACGAGAAGACATGTGGTTTTGATTAAATTATATTTTTTTCCTTTTACATTTTTTATTTTTGTATTTGGTTTTTGTTTTTGAAAACATGAAGGAATTCTTTTTGGATTTTTATATTTTTCAATTTTTTTGATTTTGAAAAACATCAACAAAATCTTTTTGAGTTTTTGTATTTTTTTTTGAAAAACTTATTTACAATTTTGATGTATGATCTTTTTCAAGAAGATAACTTTGCCAGACTTTCCAACTGTGTTGAGTCTAATACTCCATGACCAATGCGCCAATGAACTAAGTACTTATAAGGCATTCTTGGGAAGAGCGTTAGTAAATGGATCGCAAGTTGGTATTCTTGTTCTTACAAAAATTATAACTATTCAACCATTCCACTTTCAATGTTATTTAATATAATGGATACCGGGAGGTCTATGTGTTTTTGTCGCGAATGGCTGAATCTGATTGTAGGATATAGCGATAACGCTCTTTGATCGCAATACTTCGGTATTCTGTTGTACTTGTACTCCTTAGTCCAGTAGTTGTGTTCGCATTCAGATGATTGTGCACTACACGCAGACAATGGTAATACTCTGCTTCCTCTATTGACATCACAGTATCAATCTTGCTCTTTTTAGAACTCCAGCTCATGATGCTTTTTCACCTAAGATTTGCAAGACCTTCCTAAATGTGGCTTTTACCGTTGTCTTTACTATCCTGCAACATATGTCTGCGTTTGAATATTGCAATTGTTTTCATAGTCCCAGAATCCTTCGGATATCATAGGACCTATGTTTAAGTTGTCTTGAGATACCGAAAGATCCGACGTTTAACCTCTTTGAGGTGTTTGACCGTGGACGTGCTTGATAACGAACATTCCTAACAAAAGGTGGCAAAATGCATATTCTGATAGACGGTTACGGGCTGCTAGATTCATGAGCCATCCAATCATTTGGTGCATAATTTGGTTTTGATCAGTGGAGTACCTTTTACTCAGCAATACCTGTCTCTTATTGGCCATAGGTGTGTCAAGAGACCAACATTATTTCCGTTACCATTGTTTCTTTAAAAGCTCAATTGCGTATGTGACAGGGTCTTAATGAATATGTCACGGGGTGATTGATGAACTTGTAAGGTCTCAAAGAAAGATACTTTAGTTTCTCACCAAATCAATAGACATTTCAAAGTTATTTTTCATAAGATTTGCAAATCATTTTGAAAAATCTGGATTTATAGACCCAAAAATGATGTCATCGACATATACTTGGACAAGTAATATGTCTCCCCCTTGACGTCGTGTAAACAAAGTTGGGTCAACAATACCTTTAGTAAAAATGGTGTTCAATCAAGAATGAAGACAGTTTGTCATTACTATGGCTCAGTGGGATTGTTTCGTAGACCATATAAAGATTTATATTCTACCTGTATACATGATTGGAACTTGGTATCGACAAATCCACATCATGGTTGGCTAACATAAACTTCCTCTTTCAATGGACCATTGAGAAATGCAGTTTTAACATCCATCTGAAAGATAGTGAAGTTTTTATGTGCAACATATGCAACGAACATTCTAACGGCTTCAGACGGGCAACAGGAGAAATGGATTCCTCAAAATCTCGATGCCCTTATGTTCCTGCTTGTAACCCTTTTACAACAAAAATGAGATTTGTTTCATAAAACAAATATTTTCTTTTCATCACTTGGTTTTCTAGAGCCCTATTTGACTGCAATTTTTATTCTTTTCGTCTTGTCTAGGGGAACTAAAGTTCCCAAACATCTAGTCTCTTGAATTGATGCAACTCATCTTGCATTGATTCTATCCAGCTGTGATCTGACATGGATTCTTTAATGTTCTTTAGTTCAAGGGTGCTGACGGTTAATGCATACATGTATACCTCAGAATCAGTGTGAAGTCTTTGTCGAGTCATTACAGGTTTGGATGGATCACCAATTACTTGTTCTAAAGGATGAGCTTTAGTCTAGATATGTGTTGAGGGTTGTACTTGGTGGAACTCATGAATATTTGATGGGTCTAGAGCTGTTGTAGATGACTCAGCTTCCTCAAAGTTTGGAGCATCATATGGAACAAATACCGTATTACCATCAAAATCTGTAGAGTCTTCTTGATTGAATTCATCAGCCTCATTCAAGGAGATTGGAGAAGTTGGTTCTTTGGATGTAGTTACAATGGGAGATATAACACGCCGTGTTTTAGGTCCTTGTACGACGTCATTTATTAAACTAATTAATTTAGTTTTGTACGCATTTGTTTTAATTCGCGGATTTATAGTTAAATCGCGTAAGTTACAAGTTATCATTCAACGTAAACGGGTATCAATAAATTAATGGTTTACGTCAAGCAAGAGTTGAATAATTATTTTGAGAATAATTATTAACATTTGTTCAGTTTATTTTTTTCAGATATGTAAAGTGTTTACGTTTTGTGATAAATTAAGTTTAGGCATTACCCGAATCCGACCTCAAAATAATTCTACGCTTCAACTAAATACCTCATTTTGTTACCAATGATCAAATTTTATAGAAACCTTACTCACAAACTAATCACTTGGGACGCCCCTTTTACAAAAGGGTATAGAATATACAAGACTTACAACTTTCAATTATATTTTTAATAAATACCAAATCTCACTTTTATTTTCATGTTATACTTCATTCTTTCTTTTATCCTAGATATTTAGCTAGCAAAGTCCTTCCTTCGATTCCTAGGTTCTTTATGTAACGTATAGGGAACAAAGGACTCAAGAGCCTTACCTAAGACCAATTTCAGTGAAAAATAACATGTTGCTATTGACATGGCCTTCTATTTGACTAGTTGATTGTTACATCATAGTCATCCTATTCCTCACCAGGATTCCGCCTCCCCGCCCAATTGACCATAAGGTCTTTAGGTCTAGTTGTCATTTACTATGCTACTGAGATATCATATATACTTGCAACTCTTACTTGAAGATAAAAACCTCCACGTCAGATTCTTTAAACCAAAAATCTAACAAATAAAAAAAAGATCAAAAACTTTCCCATTTCTCTCCTTTAAGCCCACGGCTCAAACACCCTCTCTATAATAATCCATATCAAATTTTCTACATCATAAACAAACCATTACACATCATTCCTAAGGTATAATAAGGTGTTTGCAAGCCTTGGTTAATCATTTGTAATTATTTATCAAAGAAAGTAAGATTAGGGTTTCAAATCTAATCTAGGGTTTTTATTATTGCAAGCTTTGGTTTTGAGACTAAACAAGGGTTTAGCACTTATTTCTCATTATCATCATTCATCATAAGGTCATCTAAAAACCTTTAACTTTTCATTTTCATGTTTATATGTATATATGATGTTATGTAGTGAAATCACCATTTAGGATTTTTAAACATATGAAAAGAGTTTTTACTTGTGATAATCATCTTGTACACTTTTACATATGTTGCGATATTGATAATATCATGTTAAAATGGATCTATAAGTGTTATACCATGTTGGTTAAGTGTAAAAATGATTATGTACAAATTAGGGTTTATAAAGTTTACTTAATATGTTACAAGTAAAAGTAATGCAAATGACTTGATAATATTGCTCATGGACTTATATTTATGTTATATGGATGTTAAAATGAGGTTACAATGGAAGTATAGATATTGTACACCTTTGATTAATGTATAAAAGATTCATGGATAAACTAGTAAATAAAGTATACTTAAGAAAGTTATGATTTAAAAGTAAGATTAAGACCTTGTTATCTTGGACAAATGGACAAACTATGGACTTATGGACTTTATTATATATATGACATATGGTATAAAGTGAGGTGGAAGACTTGTGGTAAATTTACAAAGGTAAAAAGTACATAAAACAAGTTTATATAAAAGTATACTTATTGATCATCATATTAAGGGGCTGTTTAGAATCCGAATTTCCAACAGTGGGTTTGACATTTTATAAAGATAATACGTCTCATGACGATTCCAAAAAGGTAAGAAACTCGAAAAACGGGTTAATAACAAAAAAATACGCTAATTACGAGTTATACGTTAATTAAACGGGTTTATAAAATAACTTTTATAAAAATTATACAAAACAGAAAGTTTGGTATTTATAACAGATTATACATATTTTTAGGATTCCTAAACAATAAGAAACGTAATTTTTTGATTAAAAATGAAGAAGTTATGAATTACGCAAGTTTATATACTTAAAATGTATAAAAATATCTTTATAAAACAATTTTTATAAAAATTTACTGTTCATGACAGAAACATTAATTTTTGTAAACTTCATAAATAAATAGAATTTTCAATTACGAGATCGTGCTCGAAAGAATTCCTAAAAACGGAGCTAAAACGAATAAAATACGACGTTTACGATAATTCGAGTTTATAAAAATAATTTTATAAACTATGAACAGTAAAAGTACTGTTCATCAGAAGGTTATAAAATATAAAAATGTAATATTTTTATATATCATCTTAATACGCAGACGTGGTCGTAAGAAACGCGAGAAACAGGTTTAAAACGGGAAAGTTATGCTGGTTTTACTAAAACGATAATTATAAATGTTTTCACTCTATAACAACGATTTTTAAATTACAAATAGATGGTGATGTAGCTACATAGACTTGTATATGATATTAGTTAATCAATTTGATTAGTACTTATACGGCCTTAAATTAAATAGGTCACATCTGACGATTTACGTGACGCATTATATGTGATATTTGGATTATCAGTAACTCAAGGTGAGTTCATAGCCCCACATTTTACATAGTTTTGTTTTATAAGTTGTGGGGTGGAAAACATGCAATTGTTTTTATAACTGGACACAAGTGGATAATATTTGTACGATGATTACGTGTTGCCTAAGTAGCGATAACCCAAGTTGAGCTCATTATCATGAACTGTTAATTATGGTATAACCAATTGGATTAGTCTCAGTAAGCACGAATGTTATGAATAGATCTATTGGGTTTGGCAACCCCGTTCGGGTGATTAGCTATCACTAGGCAAAAGAACGTATACCTTGTCGGATTAGGGATGTTGCGGGTTAGAACATCAATACGGGCAATGTGGGCAATTATATGTGGTATATCCTATATCATAACACGGGGTCGATTCTTGGATTTGGCTAGTTTCTAGAGAGAGAAACACTAGAGA
>BQNB010088018.1:0-27767 GCA_026074375.1 Tanacetum coccineum | reverse complement strand
TGTATCTAGCGCTGTGTATTATGAAGTAGCACCCCATGTGGTATTCCGCTGCATTGTCGTATTTTTGGGGGTGTTACAATATGGGACTATGGTATCCGAAGGATTACGGATTTGAACTAATTGCATATTCAGATGCGGACCATGCATGATGTAAAGATGATTGTAAAAGTACATCAGGAGGTTGCAATTTCTAGGTGGAAAGTTCGTAAGTTAGAGTTCGAAAAAACAAGATTGTACTATGATGTCTACTGCTGAGGCTGAATATGTTTCCTTGTTCGCATGCTGTGCACAAGTCATTTGGATGCGTACACAAGTACTAGACTATGGATACAAATACAACCGGATTCTGATGTATTGTGATTCCAAGAGTGCCATTGCTATCGCATGCAACCCAGTCCAGCATTCTAAGACAAAACACATAGACATCCGGTATCATTTTATTAAGAAACATGTTGAAAGGATACTGTGGAACTTTACTAAAAGCTTTTATAAAACTCGATCTACCTGACAAGCTTTTATAAAAACTTTTTATAAAACTCGATTTATGAGTTTTTTTACCAAGTTTTAAATTTATAAAACTCGATCTACCTGACAACGCACTAACAGGCAGAGAACCTGATCGTGGGTAGTATAGAATGGTAAATCCGAGGTCGTCCCAAGAGCTAAGTTGTAATTAGTTTTAATTTAAAATGTCACGTTTAGAAAATGGTTTTTGAGTTGATTTGAAATAAATAACAAGAAAAAAAATGACTAGAAATTAAAAGAGTTAGAGATATCAAGAGAGAAAACATGCTAACATTGTTACTTCATTACTATTGTTATGAAAATACATTCATGTGCAATGTCAAACTATGGTTTCATTAGTGGTTTCTAAGGTCGATAGACTTGAATATGCATATGCTGTATATCCTATGCTCTTTGCGATTCCGAATCAGTCCCAAATCGTTTAAGAGGTAGGTTATCCAAGTTGCAGTGATTAATCCTAATTATTCCTAAAACTTATCTAATAACCTATGCATATTATTAACCATCTCTGAAAGAGTTCTTGTGCTTTTTAAGTATATTGAGTGATAAGTGTGGTGACCGGTTAGTTCCTACACTAGGTAAGGAGTTAGTTTTCCTCCCTAGTACCCATTGGATCCCATATTGACTAGATAATCTATTAATGGGGCAAGCTAGGTCCAAACCACCCACACTACCAAAACCCAAAACCCAAGGTTACACGATATCAAGAATATCTAATTAAACCATAATCTAACATAAACAATCAAAACAAAAGTAACTACAATAACTAGGCCAGGCACTTTAAAGTGCTTAGCCGCTGATGGTAACAGAACACATCAGACATAGAAGTAAACATAATTGAATGCTCATAATTCCTTACAAGTATTCGTATGTGAACGATTAAATACAAAAAGTAAGTAACGTTGTGATCTTCCCTGACTCCAGTTAGAAAGCTTTGAAGGTTGGAAGCTTTGTACTGTCCCCCCCCCCCCTCTCCAATTGGCTGTGAGGAAGTGATGTCATAATAGGCTTGAATGAGCCTTTATTTATAGGAATCGAAACTATGTACGACGTAACTAAAAAGGTGTTACGATGTAACCATCTTACAACGACATTCCATATTTAAGCAGTTTGTTATAGTCATAACCTGTTGATCCCGTTCTGACTAATCTTTAAATCCTAGCCGATATAAGGTTTTAGTGTATTTGATAAATCCAAGACAACTAAGGTAAGAAACTTTGATAGGAATATCACAAACAATGCGGAAACTATTTTGTGATACTAAAAAGAATAATAACACTTAACCAAATTTTGCAAGCTTCAATCTATTTATAAACGATCACCTTAAGAGTGGATAGGGTTTACAACCTATGAAGCATAACTAACTATGAGTAATACGGATATGATGATTGTTGTAAGATATTGGATATCTTTTCTCAACACCCTAGGACCCTCCTTTTATATCCAAGAGTCCTAGTAGGTTACAACATATTTAATACTTTCCTATGTATTCTACATTAATAACATTTATAACTGTTTATTTTTTAGTAGGTTAGTGTAAGTGAGGGGTGGCTCTAATGGGTTTTTATATCCTAGATACACCTTGTTAACCTCCTCATCAATGAATTAATACTTATTAATGATTTCTCCATAAGTTATAAAGGAAACTAAATCATTTGAATATCAATCATGATCTTCATATCTTTGACCATATCTTCTACAATTTCCATATTTTGTAGAATCTTCCATTAGTTGATGTAGTCCGCTCTTTGATTTCATTAATTCAAAACATCATCAAGAATCTTTAATTCCAATAAACCACCCCTAAACTGATTTTCCATCTTGTTTAACATCAAGTTTCTGAATGAAAGATTCCCAACAATCCTCCCATAAAAAACTTGATATTCACTTGTGTTAACAACAAGTTATCTTTAGTGAAAGCTCTTAGATCATCAGGAGGATGTAACCAAACACGTCCTTACTTCTTGAGTGTGTTCTTTGTCATATCACCTTTTGCTCCCTTTGTAACCGTTTGCTAAAAGCATCATGAAATCCACCCCTGTTTGGATGCACCTCAGAAATCTTTCTGCAACAGCAGTTGAAAGGTCTTTGAATGTCTCCATATCATGAACCAAGTAAGAAAATTGGTACACAAGCATCATCAATTCATAAAGTTTTCAAAATATCCTCATCACTTTGAGTAAATCATATTAATGTATATTTTTTTTTGATAAACTATCACCATAAACGGATTTGATGATATCTTTACCGATTGCCGGTTGCCCCGGAATAGCCAAACCTTTGTAATAAAACATTGTAAATTGATAACCGATAAAGTGTTTTGGCAAACTATCAAGCCAACAAACTATTTTGAGAATTCTTTTACCATAGTCGTTTGCACCTAGGGGAGGGAAGGGGGGAAAATAAAAGGGAAATAGCCAATTCTTTGTCGTAAACATGTTAGATTAAGAATCCCATATATTTTTTACAAACGATCACTAATAAACGGATTTGAGATTTCTTACCAGATGTCGTTTGCACTGGATTAACCAAATCTTAGTGTTGGTCGACATTGTGAATTGATTAACCATTTTTGTTTAAAAGTGAAACGAACCTAAAAATTCTCCTATCCTTTGTAGCTAGCCAATTCTTTAAAGCCACATCCATAAAACATGCTAAGAACAAACTAACCGAGAAACCAGAACTGTAATGTTGACGATTTTTTTTTTTTTTGAAAATATCTCAAACCCAGCGATACCCAATGCTTCATTATCCGATAGCTTTCAAAGGTCTGGCAGTGAGTAAACAGCTTTTCCATGAGCAGTACTAAAATGCAGACTAGCAGTAAAAACCTTTTTAACAAAAAACTGCTTTCACACTATCTAATAGTAGCACTACTAAAAACGTATCTTTGAATGCTAGCAACATCAAGTCTTTGTAATTACAGTTCCATAACAGCAGTAGATTACAAAAACACTTGAAATACAAACTAGATAACATGTGACTATATATGGCAGTAGTAACATTGTACTACTAGTTTTCTCTCTAACTGAATACATCTAGCAGTGCAGTACTAATCACCTATCGTCCTTGGCATTCAGTACTAACGAAAGATAAGAGCAAAATACACCTTTTATAATCACGACACACTAACATTTGAAACACATTCGAGCAGTTTTAACATAATAAAGGTAGCACTAAGCAACGAACAGTACTAACCTTCTTTGAACAATATTAACCATAATACTCGAACCCAAGCAGCATTAAATCATATTGCATATACTTGAACAGTTTTAATACTCCAAACAGCAACATAAAGTATACGTTAGCATCAGAAGCACAGCTAAGCCCAAAGCATAGCACAAACTTTTGTTCTCCACTTTTGTATTGGATAAATCCAATACAAACTTTTGTTCTTCACTTTTGTTCTCCACTTTAGCATCTTTGTTTCACTCACTCGTCCAAAGCATAGCACAAACTTTTTTTTTGTTCTCCACTTTTGTAAGATACCTGCTGCTTTAATCAACTCCCAAAACTGCAACCCTCTTGTCACTAATCCTTCTTCTTCAACCTGCTGCTTCTAGTGAACAATCAACTCAAACACAAAATCCTTGTGACTTCAACTATTAATTCCATCTAACACTTCTCTTTTCCTACACAATGTTAGTCCACAAACACAGAAAATACAAACCACAACAATTTATAAACATCACTTCCCATTTATGAATTCCCTTGTACACTGGATAATAAGATCAGTGTCTTTTGAAGTCCTAAGTCAGTACAGACCTGAACCTGCCTAGTGCATCAACATAATCATACCTTGTCAGGGTCTTTTATGTACTATTTGATTTGGAAACATGGTCTAATTCTTCATGTTTTGGTTTCCAAACCCACTACTGAAGCTTAACAGTATAAACCACTGCTTTTGCCTATCGTATTAACCCTTGACTCTTAATAGTATAACACTTTTGTTGAAATATCATTGTAGTTTTGTTGTTTTCTGTTAAAGGGCTTTTAAACAGATGAATATGCTTTATAATAAGAGTATGTTGTTGGCATAGCATCATTCATTGTTTTTCTGGATTGAGCAGTACTAACTGATTTGGCAGTATTAAGTGATACTAGGCCTGACTTAGTTAGTACTAGCGCTTGTAGAACTATATTTACTTTTGAAATTGGTGGTAATAAAATCTACCAAATTTCTGGTGCATTCACTCTCTTTGCGTTGTTCCACACTGGTTTATACCTATTTGTTGATCATTTAATCTTTCCCTCATTGTGTTTAACATGTATAGTGCATGTGATCCAAAACTACCACATACAAAGCAAAGCCTTATTGTAAAACTCCAAATTATCCACCTAATTTACGAGTCATCATACCATTCTGGTTTCTTTTATTTCCTCTAGGACTCTTATTGTTTTTCCTAGGGTTTTCTGCTTGCCTAACAATTTCATTCCTAGCATTAACAGATTCAATCTTTTCAAAGCTAGGTTTGACTGTTTTTGTTACTTCCTTAGGTTTGACCACAATCTTATCCACTTTCACTGCAATATTCCCACTCCTCAAATGATGGTTACAGTCATCCTAACGTTTAATATAAGGCATTTCCTCTTATCATTACTATTACAGAATTACTTGATTCAACTTTACACACTAGTAATTGTTTCACTTACTTTAGACTCTTTTGCACCATTAATTCCAAAAACCAGCTATCCATTAGCACTCAATTTGACTACAAGCTAGATTTATTAAGACTTTTAAAGAAAGTTTCAAATGATCTAATTTGGTTTTATTTCTACTTCTTTTACAGGCTTCTGCTAATTAGTTTTTTTTATGGTATGTGAGTACATCAGTTTTGGTCTCTAAATCAATTTTCATAAATATAAACTTTTCCTCAACCAAAGTTTGATTTTTTTTGATGAGCAATCAAATTGAATCTCTACATTATTTTTAATAAATCTTAGTATAAGGCTTAAATTTCTATACTAGCATCCACCAAGTTGTTTTCTCTTATGAGTAACATATAATTTTTTTTAATTTGTGCATAAATTGCTCACAAAGTAGAACAAGTATGTACCTTAGAATTAGCATTTGAAGAACTTGAGCTGTAGGCCATCTCTTCTTTGACAAAAACAAATCTTTGTGTAAGAAAATTTTGTTCTTCTTATTCAAAGCTTCTTAACCAGCTCTGATAACCAACTATTGATTCATGTTCTGAATCAGATCCTTTAACACTTAGCTGATATAAGGTTTAGTTGTATTAGATAAATCCAAGACAACTATGGTAGAAACTTTGATTGGGAATAATCAAAAACTATTCGGAAACTATGTGTGATTACAAAGAAGAATAATAACAATTAACCAAACGTTACAGCTTCAAATATATTAATACGATCACTCTTAATAGTGATAGGGTTTACAACCTTGAAGCTATAACTAACTATGAGTAAAACGTGTATATGATGATTGTGTAGAGATTGATATCTTTTCTCTACACCCTAGGATCTCCTTTTATAGTCCAAGGAGTCCTAGTAGGTTACAACACATTTAATACTTTCCTATGTATTCTACATTAATACATTTTAATGCTTTCCTAATAAACCTTGTAACCTCCTCATCATATTTAATACTTATTAATGCTTTCCATAAGTATAAGGAAACTAAATCATTTGAATATCAATCATGATCTTCATATCTTTGATCATATCTTCTACAATCTTCCATCTTTTGTAGAATCTTTATTATGTCGATTTAGTCCCTCTTGTTCATTTATTCTAACATCATAATAAAAGAATCTTAATTCCCAACTTAACAGATATGGTGTTATGCTGTAAACATATCAAATAAGAGTCATGAAAGTAAACGGGATCTCTTTCCATAATTGAAATCTTCATGTTACAGGCGTAACCATATAGGCGTGTTACCGTAACTCGATCTATATTAAGATTTCCATACCGAATGACATTGGGCTAAACTAGATTATAGTGTGACATTTAAAGTTGTCGTCCTTGATCTCAGTACTTGCTTAATATAAGTTATGGCGTTACCATTTTTGTGTTGCCCGAACATCCTTTAAATATTTACACTTTGAGTCCTTTTTCCCATGTTTGTTGTCACTTTCCTGCATTTCACCTGAAAACTACAAAATGATAGAAAATATCTCATTTTCGAGTGTTAGTGAAACCTTTGCAGGTAATATAGGGGGTATTTTGCCACCAAAAAGTATTAAATATTTGATGTTATCAATGACCCCTCATGGTTTTCTCTCAAAACATAATTTGCCTGTACAGCCACACCCACCGTAGCTATTGTCCAGGAAAACATTTGTACAAGATTCTGTTTGTCACGGCATATCTACTTGCCTTGCGGTGTATGGCTCTTGCCTTCCTCTTTTCTTCTAGAAGAATTTCTTTTGTGAGGTACTCGTGGATTGGAGTCATCTATGTGCGTCCTTCTTCTTCTACTACCGCTAGCACTTCCTTTTCATCTATTGATTTTTCTTTGAGCTCTTCTACAAGTACTTGTTTGCTCAGGTGGGCGAAACCAGTGGATGTCATCTTGCTTAGCGTGTCTGCTTTTTTGTTCTCGTCCACTATTGTACTTGTATGATAGAGAATTACCTTGAACAGTACGTGTAAGGTTCTGACCTTCTCCAAGTATTTGATGATGCCTGGCTCTTTAGCTATGTAAGTTCCGTTTACTTGATTAGCCACAAGCCGCGAATCTACATTTGCGTGAAGATTTTTTACACCCATTTGTTCCGCTATCCGGACACCGGCTATCAATGCTTCATACTCGGCCTCATTGTTGGTAGTGTCGAACCTGAACCTTAGGGCTTATGTGAATTTCGGTCCTTCTGGATTCGTAAGTATTAGGCTGGCTCCAACCCATATATATCATCACAGATCCGTTGGAAACAGTATCCATGGATCCTACAGTTCTTCCCTTGTCCTTTAAGGGTGTATATAGGTAGTTTATCTTTCAGACACCCGACAATGAAATCAGCTAGAATTTGTCCAATTGACTGATTTTTTCTCTTCTCGTTCTATAATAGTATGTCATTATCTCCTAGCTCTACAAATCTCCATTAGGACATCATTCTTCCTGTAACCTTCAGATTTGACAGTGTCTGATTTATTGGTTGGTCCGTGATTACAATGATTGTGTGTGCCTGGAAATATATTTTTAGTCGCTTGCTATCACTTACCAAAGCAAGTATCAGCTTCTCCATTGGAGTGTAATTGATTTCGGGCCCTTGTAATGCACGGCTGACGAAGTAGATTGGCATTTGATTGCCGTCCCTTTTCGTCATTAAGAATTCACTGATTGCATCTTTTGCACCGCTAGTAGAAGATAAATTCTTCTATCTCTTTGGTGCGGTTAACACAGTCAATTCCGCTATAAAAAAATTTTCATTTGTTTGAAATGCCATTCCCGCTTCCGCCGTCCATTGGAATTCACTTTCCTTTGTGCATTTCTCCAAGTTTTGAAGATGGCAATGAAAATTTTGGCTGATTTGTAACAAAATCTGCTGAGGGCTTGCCACTTCCTTCCCAGTTAGTCTTTGTACGTTCTTCAAACACTTTGGATATGGCAGACTGAGGACCGCTTCTACCTTATCTAGACAAACCCTTAATCCATCAGCATTCACTTTATACCTCGGAAACGTGCCTTCTCTCATCCCAAAGGTGCATTTTTGGGATTTAACTTCATGTTTATCTCTCTGATGGTTTTGAATGTTTCCTCAATGTCTCTGATTACTTCTTGTTCTATACGGATTTTAATGACTAGGTCGTCCACATATACTTCCAAGTTCCCACCAATTTGTTTTTGGAAGGCTTTATCCACCAGACGTTGATAAGTTGCTCCAACATTTTTTAATTCCAACGGCATTTTTGAGTAACAGAATATTCCTTAGCTTGTGATGAATGTTGTCTTTTCTTCATCTTCCTTTTCCATTTTTATTTGATGGTATCCTTTGTATGCATCCAGGAAGCATTTGAAAGGATACCCACATAGGGACTCTACCTTCCATTCTATTTCTGGTAGCGGATAACCATCTTTGGGGCATGCTTTGTTCAAGTCCTTGAAATCCACACACATTCTCCAGCTGTCGTCATGCTTTTTCACCATCATCGGGTTTGATAGCTAACTGTGATAATGGACTTCTTTCATGCTGCCAGCTTTCACCAGCTTTTCTACTTCTTTGTAGATTGCCTTATTTCTCCCAGGTGCTTGCCCCTTTTTCTTTTGTCTAATGGGTATACATCTTTCACGAATATTTAGCATGTGCTCTGCTATGTGACGCGGAACTCCAGTCATATCCGCTGGCATCCAGGCGAATATATCAAGGTTGCGCCTTAGCAAACCGCACAGCTTCTTCCGCCCTTCTTCTGTTAAGGTAGAGCCTATTGCTATAGTTTGTTTCGGATATTCTGGGTGGATTGCTACTTGAGTCTTTTTAGCATTTCGTGAGCTGTGGATGGGACTGCCTGTATCCTCCTTACCCCCGGCCTTCCTGTGATTCCGTTGTATGGAGATGGTGACCTTACAACCATGAAATTCATCCATGCGGAAGTTGAGTGTTCCTCATCGCCTATCTTTACTAGCAGCATTATTTGCCCTAACGGCCATATTATTTCTCCATTAAACCCTACCAGTGGTGTGGCTGCGAGGACCATTTGGCTTCTAACCTCCAGGCATAATCTATTGAAATGGTGTTCATATAGGATTTCTGAAGAGGAACCCCCGTCCACATACATGTGGTGGACGAAATGTCCCCCTATCTCACCTTTAATAATCATAGGACCCTCCGTCTCATCCTCCTCCCCTAGGAGTGGGAATGAGATCACTGTCTCCAGAGAGAAGGTTTGGGTAATCCTTTGTTTGGCTACCCTATGACATGGCTGTACCATCAGGATTGCCAGCGGCTTATCTTTTCCTAAGGTTTCCCCATTTTTTGCTACCTTTTCCTGGTCTTTCCCATTACTTAGCTTCAGTTCTTTGATTAAATGTGACAACTTTCTTGCTTTAAGCATTTCCTCGAATTGCCGCTTTGGGTACATGCACTCATCGGTGGTATGTCCTACTTCCCCATGGAACTCACAGAATTTGCTAGCGTTCCTTTTTTCTTACCGGGGTTGTCATTGGCGGAGGAGGTTTGAACTTTCCTTTGTCTAAAGCTAAAATTTATTTTGGTATTTTTGTAAGGAGAGTGAACCTGTCCTGCTTTCGTTCTGGCCTCTGCTAGTTTTGAAAGCCTCCCTTCTTAAAGTTTTGCTTAGTAGCACGCTTTTGTTTTCTTCCAACCGACGGAAAAGATTTCCTTTCGTTCACGATTAGAAGCCACCACCTCACCTCTAAGGAATGTTGTGGTCACCCTCATCATTTCATCTACTGAATTTGGAATTTTATCATGTAGTCGTTTGATTAATTCGGGGTTGGTAATTTCGTGCATAAATCCTGAGATTTTCATGCATTCTGGAGCTCCCTTCACATCCTTGCATTCGAGCTTGTACCTCCGCACAAACTCTTCCATGGATTCCCTAGCTTGATGTTGTGAATTTCGACTGAATCTTTGATGCATTTTTTCTGCTGGAGGTAATTCTCTACGAATGATTTCTTTAAGTCGTCATAACTATCAATGGATTCCTATGGAAGGTCATCAAACCACACTCTTGCGTTTCTAGTGAGTGTGGAATTGAACATATAACACCATGTTGGCATTGCCCAACGTTCCGTCTTTGCGGCCGCTTGGAAGATTTTTAGGTGATCTTCTGGGTCTTCACTTCAGTCATATGTCTTGATGTGACTAGGCATTCGGGTTTTTGGAAAATCAAAGTAACGGATCCGGGGTGTGAAAGGATCTGTTTCCTTACATACCCATGGTTGGGACAGATTATCCTCCTTCATACTTGACTTCTGCCTTTTTTATCTTGACTTCCAGTGTCCTCCTGCACTGTCTTCCCCTTCGGACATCACTTTCGTCTTGCGTAAGGATTCTCTTTGGTTATTATTTTTCTTAGAAGCAGATTATGTTCTTCTCGAGCGGGAACTTTGGTAACAGCTTTTAGTATCTCTGCGACTGCTGTAGTACGAATGATGTCTTGAATCGTTCGAGTATTCGAAAATACCCTTCTCCTTGTCTCCTAGCCTGTGGAACACACCTTTCTCCAGCCTTTTAAACACCGTCTTTCTTTCTGGACCTCTCTTCCTTGGTGATTCAGATCGGCCGCGCCTTGGTTCGGGGGTTTCGGACACGTTGCGGACATATTTAGATCCAAGTCTTTTTCTGAGGTCCCTTCTTCTGCTTGGTGTCTCGGACTCGGAGTGCTGTGAAACCTCCTCGACGTTAAGATAGGCTTTTACTGCCTTGAGATTTTCTTGCTGTATCTTTTCTTGGTGCATTTTCTCAGTTAGGATCGGCAACAACTGGTTGTAATGCTTGTCACAATATTCCCTAAGGGCTGCGTCAGACGCGGGCCCATTTAGATTTTCTTGTGATATTTCTTTTCCCTTTCCTACCGTGTTCCGTACGGAAAACGTGGGTGCGGTAGCAGAGGGGCCCGAATGTATGCTCATGAGGAGTATTTTAGGAACGTAGTTGTGTACGTGGTCCCACGGATGGCGCTAACTTGTTAGTACAAAATGTGTGATGGGTGTGAGATGGATCGGGGATGCTTATAGGGTCAGGCCAATAAGTTGTTGATGAGTTGGATCTTGTACTAAACCAAGTAACAAGATGATTTCCTGCACAATTAAGAGTAAACCGTTAGCCTTACAGTGGAGACGGACCTCACGATTAGACTCCGGTGTAAGAGTAAGAAATCATGTCAGAAGTATGTGTGTGTGTTGAGAAGAGTTAGGAAAATTGTACCATTTGATGTGTCAGAGGTCCCTTTTTATAGGTGAGTGAAATACTAGGTTTTCTTAGTATTTTGTTTATTTCGTTAGTGGCCGGAGTGGGACCCTTGTCGGGCAAGGTTTCGTTACTATCATGTCTGCGGACGCGGATTACCTTCCGTATGTGGTTTGCGGAAATGGCTTGTAACCGGTCCGCGTTCGTCTTATTACATCCGGGACGTGGCCAGTGTGGCACTGAGCTTAGTTTTTGGTTCGCTTATTTGTTTGGTTGGGCCCAGAGCCCATTGTGATAATACGGCCCAGGCCCAGAGGCCTGGTATGCCTATTATATGTCATCGCATATACTTTAATAAGGTTCTACATCTGATTGTATCTATAAGTGTCAATTGTTAAATACTCAATAATGTTAAGGTGAAAATAAAGCTCCGATAACTCCAAAAATCAAATATATCAGAGATAAACCAAAGCTCTGACATGTGTAACAACTTTGTATTGTGTCGTATTTTTACCTAGAAATTAAATCGCTTTATGCTTCTCAATAATTTGAGACGACTCTTGAGTCTAATGTGCGTCAAATCATTCCAAGTTTAACTCGCAAATATACTTAAACATTTGCTCCAATAATAATATAACATACATATAATTAGGGGCGGAATGAGAAAGGTCTAATATAGATTTTTTTATAAAGAACTTGACCCGTTTTTTTTTCTACCATTTTGATACTTTTCATAAAATGAATCTGATAACTCTTGGTTTTGAGTCCGCTGATGCATGTAAGTTTGCTTAGCATCCATTGCTTGTTTTGTTAATGTTTATTATGCACAAATGGATTGATACGTACATAGTTTCTCTACATACATACATGCATACGTGCTATTAATAATGATTTTTAATTACAACTGAGGAAAAATTAAATACCAAAGTGTTAGTTGATGTTAGAAAAGAAAGAAAAAACAGAAACACACAAGGGCAATAATCGAAAGACAATGTCACATGATGGCCGGCATTTATCTCACGTGCTTAGTCCCACCCCACTAACTATGAGTTAAAAACTGACTCGTAATCGACCCGATTAACTTTATTCGAGTTGGGTTATTTGGGTAAGAAAATTTTATTTGGGTTATTCACGTAAATCCAAATAGTCTGAATATTCACCCATCTACTCCACAAATAATATAAAATAGATAAGGATTTTTAACTGATCGAAAATACACCGCCGTAACGTGCCATACTTTAATACTCGTTATCATAAAACGTGTGAAATGAATAAAAGGTTTTTTTTATTGCATTTACATATGAAACAAAAAGTATTTAAATATATAGTAACAGTTTTGTTTTCTGTAGGCATACGTGTTATAGTTTGTTAGGGTGTAACTTTACCTAACCCTCTATAAAGTTTTATCAACATCAACATTCACATCTTCCACTTAATTTCCATTTGTAGACTAATGATCCAGGCATGAAGAAAAAAGAAGCAATATCTGTCCATTGAATTTTTGGAAATTGATGAAGAGATGAGCTAGAATAAAAGACGGATCGGAATATGATTTTAGTATGGTTCAATGGCATCTATTATCGATGCATGCATGTCTACAGTTTGAAGTAATTTGTGACATAAAGTTCTTTCAGAAATTAACCTACATATATGATAAAAAAATATTATATTAGTTTCAAAATTATTGTCGACTATTTAATCTTTTGTTGTTTTAAAATAATTGTCCACCATAAAAAATAAATAGGGAATTTAGTCTAAGTACGCTCACTTGAAGTTATTATTATAAACATTAAAAAAGTTTTAAATTAATTAGTTAAAGGTAAAACAATCATTTTATAAAAAGTAAGAAAAAAAGCTGTAATAATAATGTTTTTTTTAAGTGTGTTTTTTTGCCTGTGATTAATAATTTTAAGACGGAGAGAGTAATCTTCTTAACACAGCTTCCATACAATCATTGGATTAGGGTGTGATCTAAACTTAAAAATAAAACATTTAGTATCATAATTAAATACTTAGAAATGAAATTTGAAGTTATCCGAAGTTAAATAAGAATCTAAAAACAACAATCTAAACTTAAAAATAAAACATTAAATAAGAATCTAAAAAAGCAATCTAAACTTAAAAATAAAACATTTAGACTTAGAAATGAAATTTGAAGTTATCCGAAGTTAAATAAGAATCTAAAAACAACAAAGGTATACTAGTTAAAATATGAGAATATATTAGCTATTAATTTTTTTATAGTCAATTGCTACAATTTTGTGATAAAATATCGTTAGTCCTTAAGTTATTTTCTAAATCTATTAGTCTTTTTTATGGGTTCCTGAATGATTTCTTATGTATTTTTGATGAAGGATTGTAACCAATTGGCTAAAAAAAAATTATAGCAAAACTATCCTCTTAAAATATATGTTTATCCTTATGACTTTTCAACATGTTGATTATGTTGGTGTAGAAAACTTATTTAAAACTAGTCAAGTGGGTTAAATAAGTTACAATTGTAGACGAATCAAAATTGGCTATTAAATTGCTTTTTCCGTCTTAAATTAATAATCGCTTTTATTATTTTTGGTTGTTTTAAAATTGTTGTCTCTTTCTAAATATAATTATGAGTAATCTAACAAGTTACAATATTGCACTTAATGATACTTAAAATTACAAACATTTTGGAAAAAAATAAAATAGAGAATACAGTAATAATTATGTTTTTTTAAACTACTTATTTTCAATCGAGGGACAATTAATTTGGGACATAAGATTAACCCCTAAATCACGATAGTCTAAAATATTCTTGTACTAGCTAAGTAGGTTTATGATCATATAATTGTATTTATTTGTGGTTTATGACAACACTAGGTCGAATTGTTTTGACTTATACTAAATTATCTTACTCATTTAGCACGTATGAACTTAGTCAGCCTATACATAAAAAGAACAATTTACATGAACCTAATTAAGTGTAAGTTAATTACTTTACTGTTAAATGCATTTAAAGAGATATTTCTAGCTAAAGCGCATATGTTGACCTGTGCAAACTAGACCAGCAAGAACCTCCCCACACTGTCTATAAATACGAACAACTTCACACTTTTAGCACCACTTCATCTAACTACTATACACTCATTTAGTAGCACCTCAGACATTAGAAGTCTTATAAAGACAGTCTAATAATATACAATCGTTAATATGAACGAAGGAATGGCTTTAAAAATTGCAGGGTTTCTTATAATTCTTGGATTTATCCACTCACAAGCAGCTTTGAATCCAAAAACCTATGACTATGAGGTATATGTTTCATTTTGAATTCTTGTTAGTTAACTTATGTTCCAATATTCACTTACGTAGTTCCTTGCTTAACTTCAGCAAATTATATATTAAAGATATTTCGGTCACTCATTCAGTTCCTTGCTTAAATTCTGCAAACTATAAAAGACAAATATTGAAAATTTCTATCAACTACTATAAGTTTGAACTTGTAAATTTCATGATACCAGGATGTTGTGCCATCAACCCTGGCGCCAAGAACTCCAGCCCACGTCATGGGTCTTCCATTTTGTTTTTTTAATTTTTTTTGTATTTTTGTGTTGTATTTGTGTTTTAATGAGGTATGTGTGTACTCATGTCATTACATTTTATGGTGCCAACGAGGGAGGAGGTTTTTGGTGCCATGTGATGGTGTGGTGCCATGACAAAAAGTAGTGACATGACAACACTTTTTGCCTATGCTTGAAGCCATGAACCCACGATACCCGCTATCTTAGCATCCAATGCATGAGATTAGGCAGTTAAAGTCTATTGATAATCCAAAGAAAATGTCATTCGTAAATAAAAATCATCATTACAAACACTCAAGCGCGCAGTAGGTATATTGTGGGTAGATCCTTTACTGGATAATCGACTTGACTATTCAGCAGGTCGATCTATCGATTGTTGAGAGTTTATTCCTTCAATCGTGTTAATTAGCTTGAAAATCACATATATAACACTGCGTCCAAGGGTTTTGGTTACGTAAATGTTTTATTTTTATTTACATAAAACCAAAAATCTAAAATAACAATCATGATATGAGTAGGTACATATAGCATGATGACATACATAACATAACACATGCTGACATGCATGATGATTACATATTAACGATTTGGAGGAAATTGGTCAAGCTTGGACGTTTTTACATTTATTTCTTATTATTTTTATAATTTTATTCCACTATATATAGTGTTACTCCGTATAATTTATTTTGTAATATTTATCGATATTATCAAACGACGCACAACAAAGTTACTATAAAAATGTAAAATGCTAGATTCCATTTAATATATTGTCGCGTCATGATAGGATATTTTATTTAGTGATTAAACTAGCATATATATAGGACCACAGTTTAGACGTATATTCGACCCAGTTAACAGAAACAAGTTAAGGCTGAAAGCGATGCATAATTGACAAATATTTCATGAAGTTATAATCACAACCTTATATTTTATACTTTTTACTCTTTATTGCAATATGCTATAAACAAATTAGTATATAACTTTTTTTATTTGAGGCGTATATTTGATGAACCATATATCTTTATGAGTCGTCGTTTTCTATGTGAGTGAATCCGCTAGGACTAAATATGAGATGTTTGATGGATCTGTGAACAGAACACATATAGCGTTGTGCTAACCAGAATAATTATTTGACAAAGAGAGATACGTAGAATCTAGATGAGTTTCCTGTTTGGACTTGAATATCACCCGTGCAAAAACTTTTCAAAATATTATATTTATTTTTAAAAAGTTACTAAAAATATAAGCTTTACTTAGATGTCAAAAGTTATAAAAACTTTCTAAAAACATTGGCTCCTAGAGCTTTGTCTAGATGTCAATAAAAACTTGTACTAAAAAATAAGCTCTTAAAGGATTGTTTAGATATTAAAAATTGAGAAAGTTTTAAAGTAATAAGCTCTCTTAACCACTTAAAATCATATAGTATTTCATATAGATTATGAAAAATAATCTTTAGTTTTTGGGTATGAGAAATGTAAACATGCATGAAATGTGCATAAAAATGCAATCTTTTAATTTTAAGTTTGGTTTGTGATTGTAATTTATTAGCATACACTTGTTTTGAGATAATCTATAATTTACATGTTAGGCAAATGATATGAGAAAAAGATAAAATATATATTTTAATTCGTTAATGCAACAATGATCATGCAGTTTTTATATCAAAGCATGGCATCTACGAAAAAGTAAAGACAATGCATCTCAGACACATTAATTGATTAAGACTATGTGAGTTTAGGCTAACTTTAACGGATATTTATGGAAGTTTGAGTATTTCACTAATTAATTTGAAAACTATATTAGATAATTCTCTAAAGTTTTTATGGTAGGGCGGTAAGATAGGGAGTATAAGAAATAAATACGACCCTCATAAGTCCTTATTTTATAGTTAGTGTAGTCCTTTTACGCACAACAATATAAGAACTTCATTAGTTTAAGACTTCAACCAATTAACCTAGCTACCACTCAAACATTATTGCCACCTAATTTTCAGGATTTAAAATATGTCAATAGCACCTCAGATAAGGCTGTAAAATGAAAAAAGAAACATTCAAGTTTCCGGGTGTTTTAAAAACTAGACCACTAGAAAAGTGGATTTTATAAAGCGTATGCATGATCATGAGCAAGTGACCAGCTATTTATTCTTGGTTTTCAGGTTAGAGAAGCCAACTTCACAAGGCTATGCAAGAACAAGACGATCTTGACTGTTAACGGCGAATTTCCTGGTCCAACTATTTATGCTCGCCGAGGTGACACACTGGTCGTTAATGTTTACAACAAAGGAAACCTTGGCATTACAATTCACTGGTACGATGTTCACCGCCTAATGGTTTCTCAATATATTCTTAAGACTAGTTGGATACTTCAGCGTCATAGCCGGCTGGGCTTGGCGATAAAAATTGCTAACCAACATCGCTCGCAATTCCCTACAGCTTAGAGAATTCGTTTGTTTGGGCTTCGTATGCTTTCCCGCAACATCATTATTAACATCATTTCTCGCTTGTATAAAAGATCACACGCTCTTCTTAACATCAAACATTTCTCCAAAAGTATTATTATCTTTTACGAATCAAGTTTGTATTCAAATTAAAGTTAAAGTTGTTAAAAAATTCAATAAAACCAACTTACAATGTGAATTAAGCTAAAAATTTATAAAATATATCAAAATGGATGTTGAATAAAGACTCACAGAATTTTAGAAAATACGGTTGTGGTGAAATTAGATCATAAAAAATTGGATAAAAAAATATGTCATAGTGAAAATAAAAGTGTATTTATTAAGAGTGACTCATGTCTATCTATGGTATTTTAAAAAAAATTTTTTAAAAAATAAGATGGATGGTCAAGAATTGAACCTCCTTATCTTAATTTTTGATGGGATACCACATTGTAAATGATGTATATATAGTATAGATAAAGGGAGGTGAGATGAAAAAACGTTATCCTGGAGAGAATACATAGTTATAATTTACCATTTATGAAGTTCAAAGAAATAGTTTTGTGATGCTATAATCAATTAGAAAAGTCTTAATTCGGACCTGCATAAACGTGTCCTATACAGTACTCTGTATAGGTATAGCAAGCATCTGAACTGATTGAAAGGTAATTTATTTGATTGTTTATATTTCTATATTAGGGATAGATCAATGATTGTTATTCATTTAGATACTGAATAGATAATTATAATTAACGTATTGCATGTTATTTATTTGAAGTTGATTATTGGTAATATTAAGATGCTCAAAGATCGGTGGTTTAGGAGCTTCTTACGTTCCCAATCTTCTTGATGCCCCTCATCTTTCGGCATAAATCGCCATCTTTGAGTATCTTCTCTTTGAATAGATTATAGTAAATAATACTACTTTCCAGAACCTAGTGTTTGAGTTGTCTACGTAATACGTCATATTCACTTTCTAAAAATGAATATATGTGTAAAGTTCTCAACGGCTGGTAGTGTTTTTGCCATTAATTGACTTTTCATCGATAGTTGAGTATTCTTTCCCGACGATTTGATAATTAACATAGATTATAATAATATAACAGTAATCGTACATATCTATTTTACTAATGATAATTACTTACAAAAGATTCATAGAGCTTAATTCGAATCATTTGTATTTATACCAAAAGACATGATATTAGGGGTGTATTTGGCACATAACATTTAGGAGCGGTAAACGTTAAATGTTGAGAGTTCAACATATTGTGACTTTAATATTTGTTTGGCAAATAAAAAGTAACTTTATCTATTTTATCGGAATACTTATTTTTCAACGCTTCACGAAATAGTATTTACGAGCGTTTAACATTTATAAGTTGTTTTACACATTTTGATTACACCTACAACTCATTATTAAATATTTTTATAAAAAGAAACAACTATTGCTTACTTGTACTCCTCACAACAACTACTAATGCAATAAATAAGTTAATAAAAAGCCACATTACTTAAAGCTTCTTCGATTCAATGGCTCAAGTAATCAAAAGGTTTTATTGAAAAAAACAAAAACAAAAAAAACTATTCCTCAAAAGGTCAATTAGTATGAAAACCAAAAAAAAATCCTTAAAAAGCTTTATCTATATAATATTAAAGTGTGATGCTTTGTTTGTTTTCAGTTTTGTTGGTTAAAATAAACTGCCTTCAAAAAAGTCTTATAATATTAAAATTGTTATTTGTGCGTATGTGAAGTCTTCTTTAAACATATAAAAAATGAGAAATGATACATCCATCAAAATTTTACAAAATAATATTCACACGATGACTTAGCAACAAAATGAAAATGATAGACAAAAAGAAAAAGAAATTACAATGCAATGTGATTGGACCAACACACTTGCCAAGTCATTGTGTGGATTTAATTTTGTAAATCATTTGTGGATGTAGCATTGCTTATAAAAAAATATAAGCTTTGATGGATAAACCATCAATTTAAAAATCTTTTATTATTTATTTATTTAGAAAATGAATTTCAAGTTACTTCGGAAAATCCTCTAAATTAACAAAAAAGTCGACAAATTTTGCATTTATGAATATTTAGAAAAGTACATTTTTGAAAGAAAATGAAAAATGCAACGAATTCGTTTGATAATATGGAATAAGGATATTTCTAGTGTTTGGACTCTTCACCGCCATCTTAATAATGCACCGAAAAGTTAGTGCCTAATTTATGAAAAGTCTTAGACGTCTCATTCCGAAGTCTCGTTATTAATAGAAGCTTAATAGTAAATTAGGTTATATAACATGCAAAATACGTACGTCCCTAATTAATTTCGCCTATCTGAATGATGTAACAACAGATATCTAAATCGACCCTAGATTTGTATGCCAAAATTCTAAAATCTGATTGAATACAAAGCAAAATCAGTACTTTTAGACAAACGCTTAACCACATAGTAACCTATCATATAAAATTTTCCTGATATATAGAAGGTATTTACATTAGTCATAATTAATAATTATCAGTGTGAGTTGAAGTGGACATATTACCAAAAAGCAATAATACAACTACAGAAAACGAAGTTACGTTGAGATAATGATCTATTCAACACATGGCAATACTTTTTACGCATGCATGATATAGAAGCTTCTCTATATTATTGATTATCACTGCCCAGATTTCGTATGTAGTTATGTACTGTATTTATAAATTACTGTATTATTTTTAACAAAGTTATAATCCCAGGCATGGAGTGAAGCAACCAAGGTATCCATGGTCCGATGGACCTGAATTTATAACACAATGCCCAATTCAACCAGGAGCCAATTTTAGCCAGAAAATCATTCTATAGATGTATGTAGGACATTATGGTGGCACGCCCATAGCGATTGGTCTCGTGCCACTGTACATGGCTTAATCGTCATATGGCCAAAAATTGGAAGACCTTACCCTTTCCCTAAACCATATGTCGAGTATCCTATCATCCTAGGTTTCTCGCTTAATCTTTTTGTTTAGCATTTTGGTTTTCATGGTATAAATTAATTAAAGAATAAAAAGGGTTACTAAAATTAACCAATGTGACTATAAATTTAGGTGAATGGTGGTGGCAAGATGTCGAAGCTGTCTTACTCGACTTCATGAAAACCGGAGGAGACCCCAATTCATCTGCTGCTCTAACAGTTAATGGGCAACCTGGCGATCTTTATCCATGCTCTAGCTCAGGTTCTGTTTTCATTTCTGCTTACTGTGACTGACTAAATATATAACTAGACTTATCATGTATACATTTTTATTTAGAATGCCATTAATTTGTGATCAATATATGTTTTCAGAAACAACCAAGTTCACAATTGTGGAAAACTTGGAAAGACGTATATGCTTAGTTAATAGGTACAAATGCCGCAATGAATCTCTTCATGTTCTGGGGGATCGCAGGTCATGAAATAACTGTAGTAGGAACTGACGGTGCCTACACCAAGCCACTAAAAAGTCACTACGGGGTGATCTCACCGGGCCAAACCATCGACGTCTTGTTCAAAGCAGACCAACCCATAGGCCAATATTACTTTGCAGCTAGACCATATAACAGCCAGCCAAACATTGATTTCGATAACACTACTACCACAGCGATATTCGAATACAAAGGCTACAAAAATTCGTATTCACATCCAGTATTCCCCCATCTCCCTAAGGTCAATGATACCAGTGCGTCAGTGAATTTCACTGGAAGCTTTAGAAGCTTAGCTAGTCGTGCTCACCCTATCGACGTTCCAATGAAGATCACACGGAATTTCTTGTACACCATCTCGATTAACACATTGCCATGCCCTGGTAATACCTGCTTAGGACCTCGGGGTTTGAGGTTTGCAGCAAGTGTAAACAACATAACATTTGATCCGAAAAGCATTTCCATACTAAACGCTTACTATGGAAGAATCAACGGTGTTTATGGAGATGACTTCCCACGCTTTCCACCTGAACTTTTTAATTTCACCTCGAGTAATATTAGTAGATCACTGGAGACTCCATTGAATGCTACGGAAGTGCAAGTACTAAATTACAACGACGCAGTGCAGCTAGTTATTCAAGGAACGAATCTTGTTGCAGGGATTGATCATCCAATGCATTTGCATGGATATAGTTTTTACGTTGTTGGATGGGGACTAGGTAACTATAACAAAAGTAGGGATCCTCTAAACTTTAATCTCATTGATCCGCCACTTCAACAGACGATTGCAGTCCCAAAAAACGGTTGGACAGCCATTAGATTCAAAGCTGATAATCCAGGTAAGATCAAATTTCAGTCATTATAACCACCCATTAACACTTAGTCATGACAAACTGCTCTCGTACTCATAAATTAAATAATAAACCCTTTTCTTGGTTTTATTAAGTTGTTGCATCTTTAAACTGTCAACGTATAATTAGTATCTCAAATACAGTACTTAAGGGGTATAGTATGTATCCTTTAGTCTGCAATTAAATTTTTGCGCTTTTGCTTGCAGGAGTGTGGTTAATGCATTGTCATCTCGAGCGTCACATAAGCTGGGGAATGGAGACTGTGTTCATCACAAAGAATGGTGCCAGGGCAGGGGAATCATTATTGCCACCACCTCCAGACATGCCACCCTGCACTTAGAACATTCATCATATTAATATGCATATATACTAAATACTTATCACTGGTTTCTCATTCTTTTCCTTTTTTGATGTCGACATTTATTGTTGACTTCATTCTGATCTGAAACTTATTGTTCGAGTGTGAAGATAATAAAGTTTATGAATAGAGGGCATCTAAGTCCAATGGTATCAATTGTACGATATCTTGTAGTTTATAGTATTGCATGAAAAATACTACGTGCGTGGAATATATTTTAGCTGAAATTACTTGTTATTTGTTGTCAGTGCAAAAAAGGTTTCCGAACTGGATCTTGTTCCACATTTTGTTATATACTAGTTGGATACCCGCGCATAGCAGCGGTGATAATTTTTTTTACCTAACTCTCCCGGCAATTCTCTACCAGCCTAAGTAATTTCGTTTTCACAACACTTCGAATGTTATAATGTCCGTTGTAGGTGTTTGTTTGGGTTTCCGTTAGCTTTCACGCTCTCCATATTAAAATCACCTTACTCGCATGTAAAAAGACTATCACGGTCCTCTTACCAATTAAAACACTCTCTTCAAATATTATAATTTTACAAAAAAAAGTTGTATTATATTAAGGGTTTAAAGTTGGAAAAAAAATTTAAATCAAAATAAAAATAAAACTCACTAAAAATGTAAAAATCTAAAATTTAATAAAAATATATCAAAATGGATGTTGAATTATAGAGAACAAAATTTTAAAAAATATGATGAAATTATATTATAAAAAAAATTAATTGATAAAATGATATTTCAATTTTAAAATAAGGGTGGTTTTTTAATTAAGAGGTGACACATGTCACTCTACGATGTATTCTTTTAAAATTAGATGGATGGTCAAGATTGCATCTCCTTATTTTAATTTTTAGGGACCCACAACTTAAATGCTTTATATAATAGTATAGATAACAAATCCACAACGTATATGTAATTTGTTGTGAAGAGTTCAATCAAATTATTTATAAATTATTAACCCACCGTAATTAAAAAATTTGCTAATACAAATAATCGCATAATAACGTTATTTCTATTTAACGATTTCTCTAAGTTTTGTTTTGGACAATTATAAAATATTATCAAGTTAAGTTATGTAAAAAACTTATTTCCTCTTCTTTACATGCTTTGATTAGTCTTTAATGAAAGCCGTTGTTTCCAAAAAATAAGTTCAGTAACATTTTTTTGACCTAAGTTTTCCTTTAAATCGATCTATAGATTTACAAAACTATCAAAAAGAGAAATCTATGAACAAACCGCCACTATTTGAAAGTGATGATTTTCGTTATTGGAAAAATTGATTTAAATCTTATGTTGAATCAAAAGAAGACATTTGGCATTTAATTTAGTTCACATTCAAACCAAGCTTGGATCCTTAAGGTATTGTATGTACGTTTTTCTGGCCTATTTAATCAAACATTTAGTCCACATTTAAACCAAGCTTTTGCAATGTTACCGCATTATCACGTATTCCATCAACTATCCCTTTAAAACCTTTATATTTGTTATTCTTATAGCTTATAGTATAAGCTAAATTTGTTTTGTGGTTTTAGACTCTAGCTTATTAATTTTGTAGCTCAAAATTAAGCTCAAAACTACTTGTTTAGGCTGTTTGGTTAGCTAATTAGTGAAGCTGCTTATTTGTTTTTTGCCCTTTTCTAGCTCATGTCTTAACCATTTTGCTTAATTTTTGCTTATTTGAGTTAGTAGAGTAAAGGACTTAATCTGTTTTCAGTTTATAGCTTCTTTCAAGTGCTTATTAATCTTTAATTTGAGCTTAAAATTGGTCAAAAGTCCTTTAAAAGAGTTTTCAAGTCTGCTTTCTTAAATGCCTTTTACATGACTTTCAACTTATTTGGGTTGATTGTTTCTTAGCATGAATTCTTATTAGGTCTAGTAGTTTACCTGTTTTAGCTTATTTAGATTTTGTAATTGCTTATTGAGTTTTTAATAGTTAACTAGTTTGGTTTTTAGTCATTTATTAAAAATAAGCAAAACTGTCATCCTTGTTAGCTTATTTCTGGCTTATCTTAAGTTTTTGAAAAAAGTTCCTTTTTCAAAGTTGCTTATTTTTCCCTGTTCTTTAGTTTGTAAAAAAGAAAAATAAAAAAAGTTTTACAAAAAGGGAATCCACAGGGTTCGAACCTATGACCTCCCCCTTCTCATAGCCAGCACCTTAACACTCCCACACAATACCATCTGCGCCCTTGGGTCTTTTTCGTTAGATCCTTGGGCCAGTTGGTATTTAAGGGAGTTTTTTTCCTTTATAAGCCACCAGCTTTATCTGCTTATTTACAGCTTATTCCAATAAGCTGTCTGACCCACTTTATTTTTCTTAGGACTAGAATAGTTCAGAGTACTTTTCTTGAATTTTTCAGATTTTTCTAAATTTGTTTAATATTTTTTAGAATGTTTTTAGATTAAATCTGTTTTTAATTTATAAAAAATTAAATAAAAGTCAAAAAAATATAATTCTTTTTTCTAAAATTATTTTTAATCATTTAGGACTTTTAAAAAATAAATTTCCATTGTTAGGGTTAAAATTTTATAATTTAGGTTTTTAAAGCTCGATTTTAGATTCCCGTTAACGTTTTCGTGCTTAATTCGTGTTTGCTTTAATTGTTGCTTGCCTTTATTTGTTTTTTGCATTATTTTAGTAGAAATAGAATCCAAATCAAAATTTGATCATTCAAATTACGCGATCACAAACTTAATCACGATTCTTAATTCACTCCTCGTTGGGACTACGACTTGGGAAGGTTTTGAATTTTACTTTGGTTAAAAGTAATTTTCCTAAAAACCTTACGGAATACTTACTCTTCTTATTATTTGATACTTTAGTTATATACTATATATGTGTTAAGTAAAATTATTATATATATAGGTATAATTAAGACCGTATCAATGATGCAAGCTCACCTTTATAGGAAGATAGGATTGAAGATTGTCAAATACGATGAAGGGCTCATCCATACTCCAAATACTTCACCTCATCTACTTCAAAATCACCTTCAACCTTCATGTTTCGTCTAATACTTTCTACTTATATACTTGAAGTACCTACAATTCTATCATGCCTTTTTCTCATCTATCATGACTTCTCCTAAATTATCAAAGAAACACAAAACCACCTTAACCTTATTTCTCATGTTTCTTCTCATTCCTTTAACCTATATACTTGGAGCACGTACCTTTTCCTTATTCCTTCAACATATACACTCAAAGCACCTATCTCATTCTTATTCCTCCAACCTATATACTCGGAGCACTTACTTTCTTCTCATGTCTTCCTCTCATTTCTTATAACCTCCTCTCAACTATCCAAGAAACACAAAATAACCTTCAACCTTTATTTCTCACGTCTTTTTCCTCATATCTTCAATCTATATACACGGAGCACCCACCTTCCTTTCATTCTTTCACACTACATATACTAGGAGCACCTACCTTCTTCTAATTCCTCCAACATATTTACCTTACACACTTACCTTCTTCTCATACCTCCAACCTATATGCTCCAACCATAATCCACATTATACCTTTTTGCTTCGATAAAAGGGGGAGAAGAGAGTGTAAACGAGTAACTTTTAAACTTTACTATGTGCTATAGTTTACATATTTTGTCATCATCAAAAAGGGGGAGATTGTTAGTGCAAATATTATGATATTTAATCTATACGATCTCTTTATGTTTTGGTGATGAAAAACATGTGACTTGTAATGCGTAACGTAAAGTGCGCAAGTTACTCGTAATCACAAATCATCAATGCATACATGCATCTACATTTCTCGACGTCTCAAGTCTACATCAACACTGACATTTGTTTGGAAGTTACTTGTTTACACAAATCATCAATGCATACATGCATCAACATCTCTCGACGTCTCAAGTATGCATCAAGACGGACATTGGTTTACACCATCCGATTAATATGACATAAGGTATGTACAAACAAGCATTAAACTTGTAGGATGATCAAAGAAATAAGTTTTTGTCTTAAACTTTACATTTTTATAAATGTAACAAATTAATTTTTTCAAAAATTAATTAGACAAATTATTTTTTTTAATTATAAAGAAATATTTTATGTGGTAATTATTTCAAAATTCAAAATCTGGTTCTTTTTCCCCCAAAACATGTTAAACTTTCAGCAAACAAGTTTGTCACCACAAAAAGACAAAAACAAGAGCGTCTGTCGGGGCGGTCCCTTAAATAGGCTGGCGGCCCCCTTAAATATCCGGTGGCTCTCTAATATATCTGGGACCGCCATTTCCTGACAGGCTGTGTTTTAGCTCTTATAAATAGTGGGTTATCTCCAACTATTTTTACAACCCTTTTTGCACGATTTTCTTTCAGTTCTTTCTCTCTCTAGATCTCACTAAATCTCTCTAAATCTTTGATCATTCAACTTGGTTAATCTTGTTTAAATGTGATCAAATCTTATATCCTTTCCTCTTCCGGTCATCTTCAAGATCCGAAGTTATGTAGTCTAGTTAGTCCATTTGTAACTTTTGTTACATATAGATTGAGTCTATGTCTTCCAATCTTTAGTAGTGTGTAGATCTAAATGATGTATATATTTGGATGGGTTTATTGTGGGTTGGTTAGTATTTTAAGGCCTTAATGTCTTTGGTGAAGTGGTAGATTGGTTCTAGCTAAGATTAGGACTCGACATCTAGCTTAGTGTCGAAAAATAATGTAAGCGACGCGGTTAGTGTTTAGCCATTAATACACAAGGTTTGTTATTGTGTAGATTTGGATAATGTATGAATTCGGAAGTGTTGATGGTGTGTCGATTAGTATTTAGTCCTCAAAATACAAGTGTGGGTGGTAGATTGGTTCTAGCTAAGATTAGGACTCGACATCTAGCTTAGTGTCAAAAAATAATGTAAGCATTGGTATAAGGTTTTCTCCGCCGAAAGGGAGCTTGTTGATTAGTGAAGTAACTCTCGAGTTGGATACTTGGGGAGTGGAGTAGAGCGAAGAGGAGCTTCGTGACCGAACCAATATAAATCACTGTTTCTGGTTTGCATTTCCTTTTACCTTTCTCTTTACTTATGTCTTTATATTTATCGCTTTACTTTTACACTTGCATTGTGTAATCTTTGTGAATGTTGTGTTAGACATGGTTGTGTAGCTCTTTGTATTAAACATTGTGAGTGATGATATATTGGTAGAATATATGCTAGTTACTGTAAATACATTATCAACACTTCTCATATTACGTCAAACTTGATTGGTGATTTGATACAAAAGATCTAGTCCAAAAACCTCTTCTGGTGGCAGTCCCATAAATCAGGCGGCCCCCGGATATACTTGGCGGCCCCCATATATATATGGGACTGCCGGTAGAAGAGTGATGTAATCTTTTATCTTAAAGGTTTTAAAAGGAAACGTATTCACCCCCTACCTCTACGGTTTCCACAATTGGTATCAGAGCCAGGTCGCTCTAGTTTTCAAAATAAATGGTTTTTAAAATATAGTACGATTCGTGTATCAAATTACCCATGAAGGGGGATTAAATATGAAAAGTGTTTTGTTGTTTGATTCGTACTAGTTTTTTTATTAAATATACTTTGTATACTAGCTTGAAGGAAAATTTTCTCAAATGAACTTGGAAGTGCCAACTTATGTTTGTCTATGTCGTAAGAGTAGAAATGATGACTAAAACACAAAATTTATGTGCTGGAAACTATTTTATTTTCAAATAAAATCGAGCTATGTATACGTCGGTACATATAATACACAAAACGATGACGAATATCTTCATGT
>BQNB010088017.1:0-24855 GCA_026074375.1 Tanacetum coccineum | reverse complement strand
TTAATGCGACGCAACAACGCGTAAACTCGCACATTTTACACCATGAGAACAAAAAAAAAATTCTCAAAAAAAAAAAAAAAAAAAAAATTAACGCGACGCAACAACGCGTAAGACCATTAAAAAAAACTACTAAACACGATACTGAAAAAGTAAACCCGCACTATTAAATATGAGACCAACAAATAAAAAAATAAAATAAAAATAACGTTCCGCAACAACGTGCGAAAAATTAACGCCCGCAGCAACGCGCGGGTAATCTTGCTTGTAATACACATTTGAGAAGTTAAACGCCGCCGTTTTTGCGTCTTGGAACAGTAAAATGAACAGTACCCGGCCCACTGGGCTCGGGTACTGTTCATCGGCAAAAAAAAAAAAAAAAAAAAAATTTATAATCCCGCTCTCCTTCTTTGGCCAAAAATAAGGAAAAAAAAATTACGGGACGTACTCTCATTTTTTAACTATTTACGGCTTTCTATCGTGAAACGCCGCCGTTTTGGCGGCTTGGAACAGTAAAATGAACAGTACCCGGCCCACTGGGCTCGGGTACTGTTCATCGGCAAAAAAAAAAAAAAAAAAAATTTATAAAAAAATTTATAATCCCCCTCTCCCTTCTTTGAACCAAAAATAAGGAAAAAAAATAACGGGACCGTTAACTCTCATTTTTCTAACTATTTACGGCTTTCTATCGGCCTATGGGCCAAAACAAAAAAAAAAAAACCCCTCGCATTGCCATTTAATATAAGACACAATAAACTATCTAAACATGAGAACGGAAAAAAATAAACCCTCACAAAGAAATAGAAAAATAAGTGCTCATAAAAGTAATACACATTTGACAATCCAAAACTACGCCGTTTTTGGCAGCTAGAATACAGTAAATATGAACAGTAACCACGCCCACTGGGATCGGTACTGGTTCATCGGCCAAAAAAAAAAAAAAAAAAAACTTTATAATCCCGCTCTCTTCTTTGGCCAAAAATAAGAAAAAACAAATTTTATTACGGGAAGGGGGACGTACTCTTCCATATGTTAACTATTTAAGGCTTTCTACGCCATGGGCCAAAAAAAAAGAAACGCGCGATTCTCCCATTTTAATATAGAACAAAAGTAAACTATCAACATGAGAACCCTAGAAAAAATAAACCCGCACAAAATAATATGAAAAAAAAATTGCTCATTTTACTACGTCGTTTTTGACTTGCTCGCACAGTACGGTAAAATGAACAGTACCCGAACCCACTCGGTTCGGTACTGTTCATCCGCACCCTGGAAAAAAAAAAAAAAACTTTAAAATCCGCTACACCCTTCTTGGTCCAAAAATAAGAAGAAAAAAAAAATTACGACTGGGGGCGTACTCTCACAAAGTATACATACACATTACAAAATAATACGAACGTCGTTTCTTTTACGTCGTGGCTACATGTATATATGAACAGTGTTCTGGAACCCAATGGGCTCCCTAGTTTGGGCCGGCCCACTCTTTATTTTTTTAATCGCGTGCTACATGTAATATAAAACATTCTCGGAAACCTAATGGGCTCACAATTTGGGCCGGCGCCACTTTTTTCTTTTATTTTATAATACTTCAATACAAAAAAAAAAATTACTCGACCGCAAAATAAAAAAAAAAAAATTACAAAAGTACTATGACTTATACATTCAAAAAATAACCCGCGTCATGAGCCCAACACATAAGACCTCATATAAAAAAACAACAAGCCCAGCACAAAATAATATTAAAAAAAAATATATGTCGGAGCAAAAAATGATAACGACTATTCGTTTTTTACATATTTGTTATTTTTTCTTTTTAAATACGCAAATACAAAAAAATACATAACACAAAATAAAACAAAGAAAATTACAAAAGTACTGACATATATTATAAAAAAAAACACTATTAAACATAAGACCCAAAAATAAACGCCGCACAAAATAATACTTAAAGAAAAAAATTTGTTCGGAATTCACCAAAAGTGAAAGACTACGTCGTTTTTTAACCGTCATGCCTACAGTAATAATGGCCACGTATTTTTTTTTAGTAAATCACGCAATATAAAAAAAATATTTAGATCAAAAAATTCTCGCCCATATGAGGACCTAACACAATAAGAACCATAACAAAATAACCACTATTAAAACATAAGCCCGGAAAAAAAAAACACCAAAAATAAAAAAATTTTTTAAAAAAAAAAATAGCAAAAAAACAATTAAACCCCAATTAAACCCGCAACTATGCGCGAAAAATTAACGTCCCGCAGCAACGCGCGGGTAAACATGCTTGTTTCTCTATCATTAGGGTCCGTTTGGTGTGTTATTAGGAGTTATTATGGATATCGGTTTTATTATAGAGTAGAATGTGAATTGAATTAAGCAAAAGAATCAATGTCAAAAAAATTGTTTGGTTTTACATTTCATAGTTTGGTTTTAGAGTTTTGTGGGTCTAAGTCAAATTACCATTTTTTCGCTCTCTTTATATATATATATGCATAAATAAATATTTTATGTTTAATTAATGGTGGGCCACACTCAATAAATATGAAACCACACAATAAAGGTTGTATGGTTGGTATGGGTTTTAGCGCGGATTCTAAGAAATTGATTCACAAATAATCTTACCAAACAAGTGTATATGAGAATGAATGTATTACTTGATTACTACACTCGCACACCAAACGCTTCCTGCTACTATAGGCCCACACATTTTGTACTTTTCACACCTTCCAACCCCTCTTTGTCCCTTGTTTATAGTATAACATATTTTTTTCTTTGTTTTGTACCTTTTGTCCGTTTAACAGTGTTAACTCGTTAAACTTTAAAAAATTTGTTCCACACTTTTCGTTTCACATTTTTATAATATAAACAAAATTATAAACAAATTAAAAAAAAATTAAAAACCGGAAAACATAAGAGGGTACAAATGCCTTTTTAAGTGGGTCTTTATAACTTATCCCATCATTTTAATCTCCACGGGAAAACATTATTGCATTTTCATAAAACTAAAGTGCAACATACATCAATTTTACCAAATGTACGTCTCGTATTCCTAGTCCAAACTTCGTCTAACTACTATTTCTCCGTTAGTGTGAGCCGCTGTACATTCTTGTGTTGAGAAAAGTGACATCGAATTCAAGTAAAACCGCAACTAAAATATGAAATATAATAAAAGATAACACACGGATTTAATGTGAAAAAAACCCAATAGGGTAAATACCACCAACTGTTACAAGTTTAGTCTTTATTTTAGCTTGTGTTGGAGTCTAGGGGGTTAAGTGTCGAGTTTAGTTATTAGCCAAATAGGAGTCGGCTTTCTTTTGTTTACAGCAGGTTTACTAATCCTTATAGGATTAGGATTTCTCCCTCATTCTCTATAAATAGAGATGAGGGGGAAGGGATTCTTTCACTTCATTCTTTCTTTACTAATCAAACGTTTGGTTAGGGTTATAATCTTGTGCTTTGTTCTTTACTTTATGTCATGTTATTAAAGCTGTGTTCGGTATGTCGATACACTTCGAGAAGTTGATCGGTTCCGCTTCTAGCTCTTGGGTTGTTGGTTGCGTTTGAATACCAACAATTGGTATCAAGAGCTTGGTTGGAGACTAAACAAGAGCTAGGTTCGATCGTCTTAAAGGGTTCTTGAGTTCGGTTCAGAACAACAAGAACAAGCAGTAGGTTGACATCGGCAGTTAGGGTTCTTGAAGCTCGGTTTTTCTTGTCGGAGTATTGCGATAAAGGAGGTTCAAGGGTTTTGTTGGTTATCGACATCAACAAAACTTCTGGTATCGTTTCGGTGTTTAGTCGGAATCTTGACGAAGAAGAAAGGATATCCAGGTGTTGGTTTTATTTAATACTTTATATAAAATCATGTACTCGACATACTTCAAAGAATATTATAATCGGTTTTATTGTATTGGTGGGAAGTCAATGCTATTGAAGATTCGATTTGTTATTTTGTTTTTATTTATTAGAAAAACAAAAGATTATTAATTTGAAGGGTATTGCACAAGGGACTTTGTTGTTTTGTGATTGTGATAGTTTATCACAAGGTTTAGCAAATCAACGAAGGGATACAGTATGAAGGGAGCCAAGTTTGACATCAAAAAATTCGATGGAACTGGTGATTTCGAGTTATGGAGAATCAAGATGCGTGCTTTATTAATCCAACATGGATGTGAAGCAGCTCTGGAGGTTTTCCCCACGGATATGGAAGCTGAAGCGAAAGTTGAGCTAAACAAGAAAGCTCACAGTGCCGTGATTTTTTGTTTAGGTAACAAGGTTCTAAGAGAGGTTATCGGAGAGATAACTGCAGCGGGGGTTTGGACCAAGCTCGAGACTTTGTACATGACAAAGTCCTTGGACAACCAGTTGTACCTGAAGAATAAGTTGTATACATTCTGCATGCCGGTTGGACGAAAGATTTTCGAGTATATAGATGAGTTTAACAAAATCGTTCTTGATTTAGCAAATATTGAGGTAAAATTTGAGAATGAAGATCTTGCTTTATTATTACGAACTTCTTTACCAGCATCATACGAACACTTTGTGGATACCTTGCTCTATGGACGGGAAGCTTTAACTTTGGAGGACATGATGGCCACACTAAATTCAAAGGAAATCAAAGAAAGGTCTAAGGCGAAGGGGGATAATGGTGAAGGGTTATATGTGAGGGGAAGAACTGGTCGCAGGGATTCGCATCAGTCAAGGGGAAAGTTAAGATCGAAGTCTTAAGGTGGAAGACTCAAGTGTTATATTTACCAATCTGATGATCACTTGAAGAGAATTTGTCCAAAGAATAATCGCAAGAAGTCAACAGGTTACGTCAAGAAACATGATCAGCCAAGCTCCAGTAGTTCAGTTTTTGTCGGTTCTGAGGTGATGATGGTGATGAGTGTAGAGGTTATGCTAGATTCGATCATGGATTCAAGAGGTTCATACCACATGACACCCAGTATATAAATATATTGATTTTCTGGAATGTGATAGGGGCAGTGTACTATTGGGTGACAACAAGGAGTGCAAGATTAGAGGTATTGGCAAGGTAAGGGTACAACTGAAAGATGGGTCAAATTTTGTGTTAAACAATGTTAGGTATATTCCTAAATTTAAAAGAAACTTGATATCGCTGGGAACTCTTGAAAAAGAGGGATATACCATAAAATTGAAGTCGAGCAAAGTCAAGGTGATTAATGGTTACAGGGTTGTTTTATCTGGAAAACGAAAAGATAATTGTGTATACTTTTTGGATGGCCATGCAATGGCGGGTGAGCTTAAGGCTAGTATTGAAGAAAACGACAGTCTTGCACTGGCTTGGCATAAAAGACTGGGATGTATCAGCGAGGCGGGACTACAGGTATTGTAAAAGCAAGAGCTGTTTGGCAAGAAGAGTCTAGGTAAGCTCGATTTTATGAGAATTGTGTTCTAGGAAAGTCACATCGAGTCAGTTTTGGTGTAGGAAGACACACTACTAAGGGAGTGATAGACTATGTTCATTCAGACTTATGGGATTCGTCTCAGGTGGAATCGTTGGGAGGTAAGCGGTATTTCTTATCTATTGTTGATGATTATTCCAAAAGGGTATGGGTTTATATTCTTAGGTTCAAACACGAAGCATTTGAAAAGTTCAAAGAGTGGAAGCAATTAGTAGAGAATCAGACTGGGAGGACGGTTAAGAAGCTGAAATAGCAGAGAATCAGACTGGGAGGACGGTTAAAAAGCTGAAGACAGATAATGGTCTTGAGTTCTGTAACTAGAAATTTGAGTAGTTATGCACTGAGAGTGGGATTGCTAGACATTTGACAGTTACAGGGACACCGCATCAGAATAAGTTAGTAGAACATATGAACAGAACTCTCATAGATAAGGAATGTTGTTTATTAATTCAGTTTGGATTGCCCAAGACTTTCTGGGCGGAAGCGACATGTGCGACCGCATATCTTATCAATAGGTCACAATAGATAGCGACTGAGAAAAAGACACATATGGAGATGTGGTCGGGACATCTAAGTGATTATGGCATGTTGAGGATTTTTGGTTCTGTTGCATATTCACACGTTAAACAAGGTAAGCTCGAGCCGAGAACGGTAAAATGCATTTTTCTAAGGTATCCTAAGGGTGTGAAGGGGTACAGACTATATAGGATTGATGATGAATCACCTAAAATAGTCACTAGCAGGAAAGTGGTCTTCAATGAAAGCGTCATGTACAAAGACACGTTAAAGGATTCTGGTGGAGGTACTGATAAGTCTGTTGAGGAATTACAGGTTGAGGTGGAACTGCAAGGGTTAAATAATCGTACATTTGAGGAAGATTAGACAGATCAGGAAGATGGCGATGATGAAGATGCAGGAGATCAAGAAACTGATCACACACCGGATCTCACAGATTATCAATTGGTTCGGGATAGAGAGCCAAGGAAAAGAACGAAACCTTTGAGGTTTCGAGATGAGAGTAATATAGCTGCTTACGTGTTTGCTGCAGCAGAGGAAGAATATACTCATGAACCATTGACATACCAGGAGGCAGTTGCTTGTGAAGACAATTCTAAGTGGAAAGGTGCTATGAAAGAAGAGATGGGTTCTCTGAGAAAGAACAATACCTGAGAGTTAGTAGATCATCCATCTGGGAAAAAGTTAGCGAGTTGCAAATGGTTGTTCAAGATAAAGGAAGGGATTGAAAGTGTTTAAAAGCCTAGGTACAAGGCAAGGTTGGTGGCTCTTGGATTCACACAGAGGGCATGTATTGATTACAATAAAGTATTTTCTCCGGTAATTCGACACACATCTATTCGGGTTATACTTGCATTGCCTACGTGTAAAGATTATGAGCTAGAGTAGCTTGATGTAAAGACGGTATTTTTACATGAGAATCTTAAAGAAGTAAACTACACGAGGTAGCCATCTGGATATGAATAAGGTAACAAGGTATGTTTGTTAAAGAAATTCCTTTATGGTTTGAAGCAGTCACCTAGGCAATGGTATAGGAGGTTTGATGAGTATATGCTGAGCAACGGGTTCAAGCGTAGCAGTTACGACAGCTGCGTATATTATAAGAGTTATGCACCAGGTGAGTATATTTATCTATTGTTATATGTAGACGATATGTTGATTACTTGTAAGAGCAAGGTTGAGATTGGGTCTACCAAGTCTGTGAAAAAACTAGAAGGGGGGTTGAATAGTTTTATCGCTTTTTAATTTAACGTTTATGTATGTTTGTAAAACTTAGATTCGACTTTTTGTGAATTCAATGCTTGCACAATATGAACAATATAAGTAAAGTAATACAAGAGATAAGAGTAAGAACAATCAAACTACAACGTGAGGATTTATAGTGGTTCGGTAACGAAGCACCTCTTCGCCCTACTCCACTTTCCGAGCACCAAACTCGAGAGTTTTCTTCACTATGTCAACAAGCTCCCTTATGGCGGAGAAAACCGTACACAACGTTGCTTACACGGATTTACGACACAAAGCTAAATGTCGAGTTCTAATCTTAGCTAGAACCAATCTATCACAACACAACTTCATGACTTGTTCACTCCTTCACAACTTCACAACTTCTTCACAACATCACACCTTCTTCACAACTTCACAACTTCTTCACAACTTCACACCTTCTTTACAACTTCACAACTTCTTCACAACTTCAAGACTTCACTTCACTACACTACTTATATCACAACTATCTAACACTACTTGTTAAAATCACCACGATCTAACTATACTTACAAAGATCGTCAAGATCTAGCTACTACACACAACTTACAAGATATACAATTGATTTACAAATATGTGATATGAATGCAACAAGATTGCTATGCACACTAAGGTGTAATACTTCTTCACTTGATGATGGAAGTATTCTTCTCTTGCACTTGAGGAATTGAGCTTGGATCACTTGGAAACAAAGCTTTATGATTAAATGATCAAAGGATTTAGAGAGATGTGTGGGCTGTTTTAGAACAGAAAGAATGAGTGCAAAAGGTGAGAAAAATGTTGGGGAATAGTCCAGTATTTATAGGACAAGCTGGAGGAGCGGGGTCTATGGCCGGTCCCCTTAAATAGGGTGTCGGCCCCCTTATAATTAAGGGGGCCGCCCATGTATTTAAGGGGGCCGCCCATTTTCAGACGCTCCCCTTTTTGTCCTATTCAGGGGAGGTGTTTACTGGACTTTTTCTAGCCGTTTTAGGTTCGAAAATTTGAAATTCAAAATGTTTATTTTGAATAAAACATTTCTTTTAAATGTAGAAAATGTTTTGTGATGTTTATAAAAATGTTTACAATATTTTATAAAAGTTTGAGGTTGAATAAAAAATTTCTTTGATCATTCAACAAATTAAAGTTTGTTTGTTCATACCTTTAGTGATTTACGTCGGGTGCGAACTTAAATTTATTGTTGAAGAAAACTTGAGACGTCGAAAGATGTTGACGAATTGATGATTAGTGATTACGAGTAACTTAAGCACTTTACGTTATGTGTTATAAGTTGCATGTTTGTCATCACCAAAACATAAAGAGAATGTATAGATTAAATATCGCAATATTTCTACCAACATTTATATTACTTATTGTTATGATAAAGTTAATTACCTAGTATGCTAAGCCTATTACATATTTTCCCTGTCAAATTTGTATTAGAGGCATACTCTCTTGCTGCTTAAAGTCATCCGAATCAGTTCTGAACTTCTTGCACAATCCGCAAGTTATAGACATTACAATGCATGACCACAATCTACAGCAGCCACTTTGTGAAACTATCCGTACCATATAGAAAAACTCACTAATAACAACCAAAGTAGATGTTCCATTCTAATTTAATATTCATCAAATGGAACCATATTATCTGCAATCGATTGAGAATGTTAAAATAATGTGTGACAACCTCAATAGAGGATCTGGAGCTGTCTACCACCCCATATAACCACTGTTTCGCCCCATTGTATGACCAGAATATTATAGTGAACATGGGCACATGATCCACTCGTCCCAAAACCATTGTCAAAGATCATCAAAAATCTTGATCATTGTCGATTCTGTAGAATATTAAAAATTACTAAGGCATCGTTAATAACTTACGAAACAAGCTAAATAGAACCAACTCACCCAAAAAATAAACGCGTCCTTTGATTGCGATAGGAACTGTATTAACTAAGTTATAAATATTTCAGAACAGGACCGCAAATTTGTTAGATTCCAGAAAAGGAAGAGTTAGGTGTAAGTGCATTCAAAATCTTGTCGCTCCTTGGAGCTGGTTTAGTGCGAAGGGTGCGGAGCCGCGGATAGCCTGTTTACCGTGTAGTCGTGGGGGCTCACGGAGGGGTGTGTTGGGATTGCTGTTTTCTTACACACTCTTTTGTATTGTTTACTACATTGTCCCATTGAATATGTTATTTAGAAACAACATAAACATCAGCGTTTGAATCTACAAACTCCAACAGCAAGCTATGAAAGTGAGTTGTATTGTAATAACTGCCAGAGCTTGCTAATGGCTTACAACCTCAAAAATAGAACACTAATTGTAGTGGCCGAATATAGTTTCAACTAATAATCAAGTTTGGGACTTAAGTTAAACATTAAATATACCAAGAGAGTTTTTAAAATGGCTAATTTATTCTTCTCATATGCTTATTTGTAAGCAGATTGGCAGTCTAGAGTGTTTGGATAAGCTAAAACTACTTGTGCTGATATGCTAACTTTATAGTCAAAGAAGCCTTGATATAAATATTAACTTTTTATTTCTTTCATACTAAAATTTAAATAATATTATGATATTATACAAAGGAACTTTCCTTAGTGAATACTCATTGAAAAGAAGATATAAAGACTCAAGATGAACACAAATAATAAATTGTTAACTATTGGTAATAGAAAGTATAAAGAAAGAAAAAAATATCACCTTTCAGTACTGAAGGAAGATGGAGCTTTGTGACGGATTCTGAGAGAATGTATGTGATCTTACGTGCCGTCATTAAACAACGTCTATAAAATTATCTGTGAGGACGTGGTCTTACATTTCATGCCACCAAGTGGAGGTGCGTTCCAGTTTGCGAAGTAGCTATACTGAGAGAGTTTGGAGGCGTGGGGTTGTGCGTATCGGTGTGATGAGTTTCCCGCTCGAATATAGAGACCTGTGAGAGTTAGTGTCGCCGTTTAGGGACCCAGGTGTCTGATGTTATTCTTGAAAATTATAGCGGGTATAAAAACAAATGAGATATTCAAACAAACTTGTTAGAAAAATTTCAATTATAAAAAACAATAGTTACACTTCACATACGCTATTTCATAAGTTGCAGTAGCTCTACTTGCACTAGTGTTCTGTATTGACCTCTTTGAACCCGTGGCCTAAATTCTGGCGACTGGATTCAGTCTATAAGTGTGGGACACCTAGTTCTATTAGAACAGAAATATTTCTGGTGCCGCAGCAGTCTTATAAAGGATACTCGCTAGTTCCTAGATGAGTTGCTTCCTAACATCATGGTGAAAATAGCAAAAAGCTATTAAAACAAAGAGTAGTGGCATTATCATAAGTAATTAAAGCAGCACAAGAGTTACACAAACTTTTAAACAATGGCGTTGTGCTGCACTTCAGCATCGCAGGTCATGTGGGCTTGTGGGATTAACGTCATTGATATGTGAAGCCCATATACCTCAAACGGCTATTGAGAAGCTTATTTGAGAAAACCGTTGTTTAAGAAAAGCCCTGTGAGAAAAACGGCTAATTTAAATCCATCGTAATATACAACATAGTTGTATTGAGGAAAAGCATAAAAAAGGCCTTGCATATGGTTACCTTTCGATGCAAACATACTTGATAACCTTCACGTTTATTTCATCTTTATTGAGTTTATAGTGTATGAAGGTGGACTATTGAAAACGTTTTCGGTTTGACGCTCGATATGGTGATCAGCCAGACGTATACTATCGACTGCGAGACTGTCTCTGCTTTAGCACGTCTTAGAGGATACAAATCGACAGGTGGTAACCACGGCGTGGAGAAACTACTATTACCCTCAAGATCTAAAACCCGCTGATAATGCCTTAATTATATATATTTTAGGCGGCATTATTGTATATATTATCATCATTTCTCATGAAATTTTAATACTTAATAGCAAGGATATATGTGCAGGTCCACTTGAAGATAGTCCAAGCTCTCAAAAGTATTCAAATTACATGTGTTTACGCCTTATGGAAAGATAACTAAAGAATAAAATCCTATAATCAAGCCATTGTATCCCGTACATCCTTGAAGTACGACTGCACTTACCCTTGAATTAAATGGATAGGCAATATTACCTAATGTACCGACGCAAACTTTTACTATAAGTCGCCGCACCCCTTCTTACCATGCATAATGATTTTAGGCTACCGACATAGAGTTCTTGAAGTACGTCGCATTTGTATAAAGTGCGTCAATACATTCCCCTCGTCTAGCCATATATAAATAGAGGGTAAAATCGCACCCATGTCACACACACTTCTACAACTCATCGATCCAGAACAATTGTCTATCCTTCCTTAGTGTTTTAAGCACGAAATTCCAGCAAGAAGAGCATCAAGAAGACGGGTTTTATAAGTATTTGAATAAACGGGGTAAAATAGATTCGATATTTGTAATCGGGTACTTTTGATCCATGATCAATTTGAATCTCGTATGTTTCTCATTACTATCTTTATCCTTGTTATTATGAAATCCGTAGCCATGAGAGGCTAAACCTCTTATGACTACTCGGGTATGTTAATATAATAAAAGCATTTGGTATTATTATGATTTGTTAATCTCAAGTTTATATTGAAATCATATCGTATTTGATCTTGTTAACTTTGTTTATCACTTTTGATTTATATAATCACGATGGTTTAGGTCGAAAGGCCCATTGTGTACTATATAATTTTAAATATTTGTCTACGATTCCTTTATCCATTTTGGTGAGAAATCCTTATGTTAATTGATAACCAAAAACGATTTTGGATATATATAACTTGATTAATTGCGTGACACGCTTGATTAAGTTAAACTAATATAGATCTTGGGTTAAAACAGTTAATTTGTGAAAACGTTTTTGACAAGAAAACCTTTTTATGAGTTAAGAATAAAATCGAAGATCATGATTGTAGCATCTCTGTTGAATTATATGAAACTATCCGAGTAGTCATATCTCTTTATCATTGAATTTACCCATTATCAGTTAATTGTTATTTTACTTGAAAAAGTTATTATAATTTGTTTTAACTCTTGTGATTATACGAACATAACCAAATCCCTGTGGACGACCTGGTCTTACCTGAAATATTATACTACATACGTGGGTTATACTTTACCCGTGTGTTGGTCTAAAAATCAGTAAAACTAGTCTTATAAATTTAAAGCTTTCACAACACCATCAAAGTTTTTGGTGTAGTGCGAGATTTCAAAATGTTCTATAAGTCATTCCTTGGGTAATTAAAACAAATATTAATCGTGTTCCTCCATAAATCATCTCTCACTTTTTGTGACTTACGTTAAGAAGTCACTGCACTTCCGCAGCAAACATTTTTTCCTAAAAACGATCTCCGAAAATCTATATCTTAATAGTTCACTTTGGATACATTAACACGTGCTTCAAATTATTACTGTCGAACCATATCTAACTGAAAAAACCTTGAATCGTCGACTCATCGACAAAAACAGTAGATCTCATTCGAAGGACCCGAACACCCAAAAGTATCTATCCACCTATCCTCGATGTCACTTATTTTCTTCACCTTCTTAAAATTCTTGAAAATCACAACCCTATGGATGATGAACCAATGTGGGCAGTTGACCGTGTTGTTTCCCCGACTCCTGGTATATCAATCACAATACCTGAACCCGCAAATGAATTTGCCATTAAAGGAAATAACTTGACTCTCGTCAAATGGAACCAATTCGATGGTAGATTCAAAAATGATCCTCACAAACACATTCACAAATTTCTCGGTGTATGTGATGTGTTTAAATACGGTGAAACTGAAAATGAAGCCGTCCGACTAATGATGTTTCCTCTATCATTTACGGGTGAAGCAAAAACTTAGTTGGATGAACTTAACAAAGGAACTATTAAATCCTGGGACGAACTTCAAACCGCCTTTATAAGCCGATTCTTTACCCCCACTCCTATTTGATCGACTTCTCAGAGAACTCCTAGCATTTTCCAACAATGGAACATGAAACTCTAACCGTCCTTGGCTCGTATGAAAGAGAAATGCTCAGAACTTTCCATAGACACAACCTAACCAAAGGCAATTTAACATTAAAATCTGTATCACGGCCTTAACATTAAAATTTCACATTCCACAAAACTCTTTTGTTTAAAGAAATGTTCATGGATCTTAAAACCAAACTAGAAACAACAACAAAAAATCATCAAGCCTTGATCCAAAATTTAGAAGCAAAATTCGACAGACTTGTTGACAAGCAATCTGCTCGATCTTCTGGATCTCTCCCAAGTAACACTCAACCAAACCCCCAAGGTAACTTACCTAAACCATACCGACCATCGCAAGCTCAAAACGAGCACGTAAATGTAATATTCACATGAAGTGGTAAATCTTACGACCCACCTACCAACCAAATGATCTTCAAAATGATTCCCAGAATCCTATTAATTTTGATAGTGATGATGAAGATAAAGAATCATCACCTCAACCTGAACCTCAAACTCTAAAACCAGTCAAAGAAACGCCAACACTCAAACCATATAAACCAAGAATCTCATACCCTCAACGCCTTCAAAAAGAGGAAATGGAAGCCCAATATGAAAAATTCCCCGATATGATTCGAGCCGTTCGAATCAACATACCTCTTGTCGATGTCTTAGCAGGAATGCTAAATTATGGCAAATTTCTCAAAGAACTTGTCAGCAACAAACATAAGCTTGAGCAAATTTCATTCGCTTTTCTTAGCAATGAAAGTTCGGTATGATTCAAAACAAGTTCTACCAAAACTTGAGATCATAAGTTACCATATCCCTTTACTTCACAATAACTTTATCTTGCAATGCCTTAGCCGATCTTAGCACTAGCATTAATCTTATGTCGTATTCTTTATATGCAAAACTATCTCTCAAAACTTTAAAAACCAACAAAAATGAGCGTAAGATTAGTAGACCGATCATTCAAATACCCTATTAGAATAACTAAAAATATGCTAGTTGAAGTAGATAAATTCACTTTTCCCGTGGATTTTGTTATTCTCGAAATGAAAAAAGATAGTAAAGTTCCTCTTATATTAGGAAGACCCTTTCTACATACTGCAGATGCAGTAATTCGTGTTAAACAAAAACAACTCAACCTTGGAGTTGGCATGGAACGAATGACCTTCTCGATCGACTCCACGATGAAACATTCCTATTCTAATGATGATACATATTTCAGCATTGACGTCATTGATGAAATCTCAGAAGAAGATTTCGATGCTCTTCTCGATGAAGGAAGAAAATTTCTTTATTCCATCGAGGGAAATCCTCTCGAAGATAAAATCTTTGACGAATTTAATGAATTAATTGCCATGAATATCAAAGAAAATACTTAATCAGAATTCGATAAAGAAGAATAAACCTTCAAAAAAATCTCTTCGTACTGATTATAATATCAAGAATCTCTTGATGAACCAGCTATAGATCTTGACTCGAAACCTCTCTCCTTATCACCTAGAATACCATTCTTGAAGAACCTTCTATTCTTCCTTGTGATCATATCATCTCGACTTTCTGAACAAAATAAAAATAAGCTGTCTCTGTTCTCAAAAGACATAAGTAAGCCTTTGCTTGGAAGACCACAGACATTCTTGGTATCTGTCCATATTTTTGTAAACATAAAATTCAACTTCTAGATGACAAAAAACCAGTTGTTCAAAAACAAAAAAAGATTAAATCCAAATATGCAAGAAGTTGTTAAAAAAGAAGTAGTTAAACTCCTTGATAATGGTAATATATATCTAATCGCCGATAGCCCTTAGGTAAGCCCAATCCACTGTGTACCAATGAAATGTGGTATAAGAGTAGTCACAAACGAGAAAAATAAACTTGTCCCAACAAGAACCGAACTGGTTGGCGAGTTTGTATCGACTATCGTAAACTTAATGAAGCAACAACGAAAGATCACTTTCCAATGCCTTTCATGGATCAAATGCTAGAAAGACTCGCATGAAATAAAATACTTTTGTTTCCTCGATGGTTTTTCTAGATATTTTCAAATACCAATCAATCCTATAGATCAAGAAAAAACTACTTTACTTGCCCTTTCAGAACATACGCTTACAGGCGAATGCCTTTTGGTTTGTGTAATGCACCCGCTACTTTCTAAAGGTGTATGTTGGCTATCTTTCATGACATGATCAAAGAATATGTAGAAGTATTCATGGACGACTTCTCCATCTTTCGAAACTCCTTTGATAACTGTCTCTACAATCTCGATAAAATGCTTCAACGTTGTAAGGATGCAAATCTTGTCCTTAATTGGGAAACATGTCACTTCATGGTTAAAGAAGGAATCGTTCTTGGACACAAAGTGTCTGGACCAGGCCTTGAAGTTGACAAAGCCAAAATCAATGTAATCTCTAAAATTCCACCCCCCATTAATGTTAAAGGTATTAGAAATTTTTTGGGACATGCCGGTTTCTACCGACGTTTCATAAAAGACTTTTCAAAAATTGCTCGTCCTTTAACAAAACTGCTTGAAAAAGATACTCCATTCGAGTTCAACAATAAATGTCACAAAGCATTTAATTCCTTAAAAGAAAAACTCACATGCACTCCTGTGATCATTAGCCCGAATTAGAATCTTCCATTCGAGCTAATGTGTGATGCAAGTGAATTCACAGTTGGAGCCATCTTAGGACAAAAAGATAGAAAACACTTTCACCCCATCTATTTTGCAAGCAAAACCTTAAATGCAGCTCAGCAAAATTACACAGTTTCAGAAAAAGAGCTTATGGCTGTAGTCTTTGCATTTGATAAATTCTGACCATATCTAGTGTTATACAAAACTATTGTCTACACGATCATTCAACTTTACGAAACATATTCAAAAAGCAAGATGTTAAGCCACGTCTCATATGTGGGATATTGCTATTGCAAGAATTTGATATAGAAATAAAAGACAAATTAGGTACCAAAAATGTTGCCTCTGATCACTTATGACGAATAAAAAATGATGAGACAAGTGATAATGACGAAGAAATTGATGATAACTTTCTTGGTGAAACTCCTATGGAAATTAGCACCAAAGACATACCATGGTTCGCAGACTTTGCAAGCTATTTGGTAGGTGATATTATACCTAAAGGAATGACGTACCAACAGAAAAATACATTATTTTCTGACCTTAAAAACTACTTTTGGGAAGACCCTTATCTTTTCAAAGTATGTTCAGACGGTATGATTAGACGTTGTGTCTCAGGACCAGAAACTCATACCATATTAGATCAATGTCACCACGGACCTACCGGTGGACATTATGGACCAACTACCACAGCTAAAAAAGTCATAGACTCAGGCTTTTATTGGCCAACAATCATTAAAGAAGCTTATACTTTGGTTCGCCTTTGCGAAGCATGTCAAAAAACTAGAAACTTATCCAAAAGAGATGAAATCCACTAAACAGCATCCAAGTATGCGAAGTTTTTGACATTTTGTGTATAGACTTTATGGGACCATTCCCAAAATCATACAAATTCGAGTATATCTTAGTCGCTATCAACTATGTATCTAAATGGGTCGAAGCTCAAGCTTTACTGACTAACTATTCCTAAGTTGTTATATCTTTTATAAAAAAACTATTTTGCCATTTCAGAATTCCCAAAGCCCTCATAAGTGATCGAGGAACTTACTTCTGTAATAATATAATGGAAAAACTCTGAAAAGATATGAAGTTACTCACCGATTCTCTACATCCTATCATCCTTAAACAAGAAGACAAGTTGAAAATACATACAGAGCCCTAAAAAGAATCATTGAAAAACTGTGAAAGACAATCCTGCTGTTTGGTCAAAAAAAACTCGATGATGCTCTGTGGGCCTTCAGAACCGCTTACAAAACACCCACCAGAACCACACCCTATAATCTTCTATACGGAAATGTTAGCCTTAAAATATTGAGTCAGAAATGGAAGCTTGGTCATTCAGTCAGGAATCCTCTGTCTTTATATTATTAACGTTGTAATAGGCTAAGATAGGGTAACAGACTCGTTTATGTAAGCTAATTGGTCATGTGTTATGGGCTTAAGCCCAACTAAAACCCGAGCCCGACCCGTGTCAGGAAACCTAGGCATCCAAAGAAGGAGCCTAAATATAAATACCCCTTTTCCACATAAGAAGTGTTGGTTGTTCATTTGTAAGATTTTACACATTTGGATAATCCATCTTCTCTTTCTCTCTCTACTTTATCTCTCTAACTTCCTTCTCTTTTCTTCTAATCTTTTTATCTTATTTTCTTGGTTTGATTATGGAAGTAAAGTGATATCATAGATTTCTACAATTGGTATCAAGAGCCACGGGGTGGGTTTAATGTTTTGTGGTTTTGTTTTAGCTTATTTCGAAGCTTATTAGCAAGCTTTTTGGTTCGGCTTATTTTCATATAAGCTCTTTGAGTCAAAAAGCTTGTGACTTTCTTGTATAAAACCTTTTGTGATAAGTTTGTGGTAAACTTAAGCCAAAATAACAGCTTATTTGGGCTTAAAAGTGATCATTTTTTCTTTTTGAAACCGTACCTATTTGATCACTTTCGGCTCATTTTCTAGCTTGTTTGTTGTTGTTTTTGATCATCCACTTGTACTTTCCTTATTTTCGTGTTTATTAGTAGCTTTTTGAGGTATCAAACAGCTTATTTGGATTTGAAAAAATCTTGGTTTTGGTTGTGTTATCCCTAATTGCTTAATCCAATAAACTAACATTAGTTATACCATAAGCAATAAGATAGAAAAGAGAAAGGAAAGTGAATGATTTTTAGAGAGTAATAAGAGGTGAAGGATTACACAATACACTCAAATGAGAAAAATGGCAACCAAACACCTCTCTCATGTGTGGAGAGGGTCCTTTTATACCTTTGTAGCCATTATGTGGCTTGGGGGCTTTTCTTCTTGGGCGGGAGTTGGGTAAACTTGGGCTTTTGAGCCCGCAACACGGACCGTTTTAGATTACAAACAAGCCCGTTCTGAACCCGACTAGCCTATTACTTACAAGACTAATTTTCGACTTATAGGACCCGATATACATTCTTGTTCGTCTATATAAAAATTAAGGCTAACTAATCTCCTCAACGTTGAGGTCTCTTTTTTCATAATCTCCGTTACTACCGATGACGTTGGAGATATGACTTTTGTCGGTTTATGCTTTGCCTTGTTTGGTCTTGTCTTGTTTGTATGGCTCTGATCTTTCATGACTTTTATGGTTTGTTTTGAGCCTTTATCTTTTGGACTTTGAGGTCTTGAGCATCTGTCTATTCTTGCATCATCATCTTGAATGATATCATCTTGATTTGACTTCCTTGATAACATTTGTGCTCTTGACCAAATGCCTCATACTTGAGACATTCTGATTGACGATATGTGTGATTATAAGTCTAACAATTCTCCAATTGATGATTCTTTATTTGATTTGACGGCTCTTTGATGGTGGGCAGATTAGCAATCAAACTATTTGATGTTGAAACGTAGTTGGATTTGCTAAGTTTGAGTATGAGCATGTGGTTTATCGAATCCGTCTTCGCTGAAAATGACGCTTGCAATCCGTCGTCTAAACTGGAATTAGACAGTTAGTCATTAAATAGATGAATTTGGCTTTGTCATTCATACTTGACTTCGGTTGCATTAACCTCGGTTTCCCGTTATTTATATTTGTATATAATACTTTTTACCTGTGTTCAGGTAGAGATTCAAAGATCTCCTTGACAGGGTTTCCTGCTTAAGCGTAGGATCTTCTATCACAGTTGTATTAGATTCCCAACATGCTTGCTAGTTCTCATTCCGGAATAGTCTCAAAGTAAGACAACTCGGGTAAGAGTGAATCAGATAGTTACTATCTTTCTGATTAAGTCGTCAATTCATTTACTGGACCAAAATCGATATCCAGTTAGCACAAGCTCGATTCATATAGAATCTTGCAAGTCACCTACCAAGAGCTTGTTTGATGTTGGCTCAAGCAGGATTTCTATCTTCACTTTGACTACTTAAGTATCACTCAGATGTTCTGGCAAGATTCATACGGATTATCTATTTTTCTCTTTTATTTCGGTTCGCGTCTAGGATCTAGGACCTCTTTGTTACAACTTAGTGAACTTATTGTGTTCTAACAGGTATTTTGACTTGTCTGTCCTAATGAGAATTTATACTTTGATCTCCTTCTTGGCTTTAGAACCTCGATTTGTTGCACTTTTGTTTATGTAATGGATGGCTGGTCGCAGACTTTGCCACCTATTCATGTATCAATAAAATCTCGGTATGTGAGATGTCATAGATTTACGTGTGTATCTCCCGTGACATTGGAGACATGTTTCTTTGAGAGAAACCCGAATGGATGGTGAGAATAAGGGGTGTGCATTGAATCACTGGGTCCATGATGTCGTCTTCTAATATTCTAACAATCATCATTGTGTTTTTGATTTAGATTGATGTTTGACCCGGTTTCTGCCTAAGTTGTTTGGAGGGGCTGCATTGTTTTCACCCTTTTTCAATACAGATTTTCTTTTATTCTTCACCACTTCATTGCTGTACCAAGACCGTTATTATAACACCTTGTTGTGATTGGTTTCAGTGTTTAGCTCAATCTTAGTCGGCATTCTTCCCTTTTTACACATTCATCTCCAATCAATACCTAAGGGACTTATATTTCTAACTAGGGAGTGTCCTTGGGTAGATCCCTCCGGTTCAGGTTGGATCGTTAGGATCTTATACACTTACCTAACACATTATGACTTCGAATCGTCGTGAATTTATAGGTTGTTGGGTATGAGTGATCGAACCATAATCCTATTTTCTGACATTGTTATTTTTCAAATACTCCTCCACTTACACATGTGCTTCGAGATTCGAAATTGTTTAGAGCTCTATGAGGAATGAGTTGCACTTAGTGTCTATTAAAGATCACCTTCTTCTATTCATATTTTAATTACAATTTTCTCCCCTTATTTTAAAGAATAAAACATTTGTATTTGAATACAATGATTCAAAATTGACTTGTAAAAATTCCATGGGCGAGAAAAAATTTTTACCATATATTATTTGCTTGAATTTCAAGATTCCAACAGCTCCCGTCAATAGTATATGTGGTGATACAATATTTATAAAACTTGGACCATTAGAATGAAAAATTGATATTGACCACCACAAAATGTTGAAGACGGGAGAGTGAGATGCCTTAGTGAACAATGTTTATTAATATTTGAATTTAGTTTACACATTTTTATTTCACAAGATGTGTTTGGATTACATAAAATTGACATTTAGTGTGATTATGTATCGCCAAACACATTAAAGGCTTTGTTTTTAAAATGCTCCCCCTCAGAATTGAAATTCATATAAAATGACAGTCTAAATCGATACGACAATTCTTTGAAAATTATTTCGAGGAAGGGATGGGTTGAACACTACGATTTTTAACACAAATAACAACTTTTATAATGGAAAAATACCACAAATTATATTGTAGACAATTTTGGAAAATTGTAAAGTCTTATTTTGGAAAAATTGTGTTTCATCGATTGTAAAACTTGATAGACATGATATCTCTCTTCATTTTAGAGTAATGCGCAGCACTGATAGCTTGATCACTTATTTCCCTGATTACATTCAGAGACCGAGTTATGCATGAAATTGTACATAAGTCATTGTGAAAAATTTAGAAAAATGACATTGTTTTGAAAGCATTTGAAACTCTCCGCTCGAATTCATTTACACGGCCCGTGTCGATGTTAATCAAACATTCTAAGTATCGTAAATGTTATCGATTTTCCAAGGAGCATGTCTGAGAAGATTCTTTTTAGGTATTTTTGAAATTTTTCTGATTTTATATTTTGTTTTCTAGCGTTTTTATATTTTTCTATTTTCGCTTTTTGTTGTTTTATATTTTTGTATTTGTCTTTTTCAAATAATATTTTTTTAAAGCAAAATAAGAGCAAGAAAAATATTTAACAAGTCAAAGTTTCCATCAGCAGTGACAGTTGTAACTAGAGTGGAACGATGGATGAAGTTGATATCAGGTTGTTGTTGTCGTATTATTTAATTGCCATCAGTAGTGCGTGGCAGCGGATAGACTTTAAAAAAAACTTGAATTTTCTCCATTGAAATATTGTTATCAGTAACTACAAAGGATACCGGATATTAAATCCAGCTCATTTGTCGGTTGTTACTTGTCTCTCTAGCTGCTTGATGAATTCTGTGACCATGTTGGTGCGACGGCTTGACCGTTTTCGTTTAAACGTCGTTGGAACATAGGAAATCGAGGCCTGAACATGCCTTAGAACAGACATCATTTGACATTGAGGTATTGAGCTCTGAAATGTTGTGAAAAGACGTCATTAGAGGTAGTTTCATCTTTTGTGAAAACAGTCTGGCACTTGGTTTCTGAGATATCATCTTTTCAGCAACCTATACTCTGAGATTTTCCTGTACTTTACATTGTAATAATGCAACTGCATTAGTCTATTCTTGTTGCTTTTGACCCTCTTGTATATGATTGCATGCACATTTTCTGTATCAGGAACTTCATGCTGCATTCCTTTACTAATATGTTGGGTGCATTCTTGAATTACTATCTTCTTTCTCCGAACAAGTGTTTTGTATGACAACTAAAATAACCTTCAATGAATCAACATTCAATGCTGTGAAAATGGATTTGTAATGATCTTCTAAGTGTTTGCATCAACTTCTTTTGTGTCAACTATTAAGGAGTTCGTTGTTGTACCGAAGAAATTTAACTCATGACATGTATTCTGAGGAATCCAATGTTAAAGTGTCATAGTGCATCGTAAATGACTTGAGCATCAATATGTGTAATAATTCTTCATTCGCACTTTGATTTTCTGAAACTGAAAGCATTTTCAAAGATTGTTCTGAGTTTGTCAACTAGCTTAGTCTGCAATCAGTCTGAGATATTGTTTCTTTCGTAAGATGTGGTTTAGTAAATACAAGTCTTGAGGAGAATGTTCTCTTGTAAGATGCATGGTACAAAATCTTGTAAAGTATCTGTCGAGAAACTTTAGTTGTGACGGGAATTGCTCGAAGATTTTCATGCATTTAATTCTGAAAGTTGTGTATTCTCTTGAGAACTTTAGATTATTGAACACGAGAATTGAAACTCCCCACTCTCTGGCTATTTTTTGTCTTCTCTTACCTTTTTCCCCCGGTGTTCATTGAAGAACACTTAATGTTTGAGTTTGCAAATTGGTATTTGAAAATTTGACATTTGTGATGTTCGTGAAAGAGAAATCGGATCTTAAGTAGGTAAAGTGATTGTTGTTGTGGATTGAAATCAATTAACGTTTACGGGATTTTACATTCGTCTTGGATTTAAACCGAGAAATGAAATGGAATCTTCGCAGGGATTTTAAAAAGCAAGAAGTAACCCAGTGAATCATTAATTATATTTGATGTTGAAATCGTTGTTGTCGATTGAACATCGTAAGCTCTTTGTTAACGATTGTTGAGTCCTTATTTCAAACGATTGAGCGGTGATGAAATTTCTTACACGAAAGGGCTAAAATTGAAAATTTTGAAAACTAAAATGTTAACTAAAAAAATAACAAAATTAAAAGTTAAAAAAGTGTGAAAGCCTAAAAAAAAATGAGAAGGTATGAAATTAAAAGGTTCTTTTCATCTTGCTTAAAAAAACAAAGGGTTAATAGTAAACTAATTTAAATCTAAGTGTTAAAATGAAAATTGTTTAGAAGATGAAGGGCCAAAGTGTAAAATGGAATTATAAGATAAATATATAATAAAAAAAAACGTTTTCTTCCTTTTAGTTTTTGCTTTCGTTTCAAAAACGAAAAAGAAATGGACGATGATGTTTTAGTTCTTCGCGGAAGATACGGTGTTCGTCGGTGAACATATTACCGAATTTAGTACACGATGATCGAAACGACGGGACACGGACACAACCGGTTATGGTTTAGAAGTCCCGGAGATTCAGACACTCGAACGAAACCGTAAATGACTTAAAACGTGTAAGTTGTGATAGTATTGAGCCATGCCTGGTTTGACTGTTTATAGGAAGTCCACACTCGTTCGGGTCACTGAGTTCGATTGACTAGTGCAGGTTCCTATTGAATACTAGTTCGACTGTTAAGGAAGTCCAGTCTTCGAGGTCTACTTAGTTCGATGGTTCCTCTAGTTCGATCCTCGCAATCTTACACTCGGTTCGATCCAAACTTGAGAAACTATCTTTCTCTTTTTTTTTTTATAATTTTCTTATGGTGGTTTCAACTAGTTCGATGGTCAATCGATGATCCTTGCAATCTTACACTCGTCGGTCCAAATCAAAAGGGACCACTCGTTCGATCCGAACAATAAAGGACACTCGTTTAGGTTCCAACGAAAAACCACTCGTTCGAACCAAACAAAAAGACACTCGTTCGGTCCAACGAAAAACCACTCATTCGAACCAAACAAAGACCACTCGTTCGATGATCTTTGAAGGGTTACTCAATCAGTTAACCTCAAAAAAAATGAAAAAGAAAGGAATTTTGTTTTTGTTTATACACTACGAAATAAACAGTATTTGAAAGGACTAAGAATGGATTTTTGTTATCATCAATGAAAAGCAAAGAAAGGACAAAAAAAAATGAATAAGTAAGTACGAAAGGAATTTCTTTTTAAACGTGTTTTCAAGAATCAACACCAGGCCAACACAACTCATTTAAACTAAGACAAAATAAAAGTTTCTTTTTTTGTGATTAAAAGAAATAAAAAATTATGCGAGTGATTATAAAAATGAAAATCTAACGTAATATTATACAAAAAAAACTATAATAAGCCGAATCAATAAGTCAATAAGCAACGAAACCACAAACTACTTATATCCCAACCGTGGCGAGATGATACCAAATGTTATCCCAAAAAGGGCTTAATACATTTCACAACATAAGACTTATACCAATAAGCAACAGATTAGAAATGAAGATTAAGATAGCTGAAAGATTGATTTTTATGAGAGAAAACTAGAGATGAGAAGGATTAGACACACTCACACAAGTGATGAAATGGTAACCAACACCTTTCATGTGTGGAGAGGGAAGCGTCCTTTTATTCCTTGTGCCATAAGGGCCTTGTGGGCTTTTCTACTTGGCTCGGGGCTTGGGTAATCATAGGCTTTTGAGCACGACAAACAGGGACAATATTAGATTCAACTAAGCCCGTTGAACCCGACTAGGCCTATTACTTAACAAGACAATTACGATAATAATGACCGATAACATTCTTGTTCCGAACTTATTAAATAGGCACTTAACAGGTTGAATCTCGATTATGTATTTTGTATGAAGACTGCGGTTTATGCTTGAACACTATGGTTAGTGCTTGATCATCGCGGTTTGTGAAAAAAAGCTCACTGCGGTTTTGTTTTCTTGTGTACTGCGGTTTATGTTTATACATGGGTTACATTTGTCTGCGGTTTATGTCATTTGAGGAAAAGAATCTCTAGAAAAATTTTGTTCTCACTGCGGTTTATGTTTTCTTAAACACTGCGCTTTGTGCAAAAAGTGTCACTGCGGTTTGTGACAAATTATTCACTGCAGTTTGTGACAAACAGTGTCACTGCGGTTTGTGACAGAGTATTTACTGCGGTTTGTGACAAAAAGCGTCACTGCGGTTGGTTACAAATATTTCACTACGGTTTGTTACAAATTATTCT
>BQNB010088016.1:0-27768 GCA_026074375.1 Tanacetum coccineum | reverse complement strand
TTATTATTTTTTATTTTTTTTATTTTTATTTTGTGCGGGTTTATTTTTTCGGTCTTATGTTTATTAGTTTTTTTTTCTTATATACGCTTACGTGTTGGGCCTCATGGTTAAAAGTTTCTTTTTTTGGCTTTATGGTTTTTTTTAAAATATAATTTATGGGATTACGTGTGCCTTAAATGACAATTGTGTGTTACTACAGGGCTTTTTTTATTGTATTTTGTGCGGGTTTATTTTTTCGGTCTCATGTTTAATAGTGCGGGTTTATTTTTTCGGTATCATGTTTAATACTTTGTGTTTTTTCCTTATATGAGTTTATGTCCCGCTCGTTGTTGCAGGGTGTTAAATTTTTTTATTATTATTATTATTTATTTTTTCTCATGTTTAATAGTTTGTTTTTTTTATTTTTTTATATGGGCTTATGTGTTGGGCCTCATGTTTAAAGCTTTGTTTTTTTTTGCTATATGGGTTTTTTTTTAAATATAATTTTATGGGATTTGGATAAATACGTGTTATATATTTAGGCTTATAGTTTTTAGTGGCATAAAATGACACCGCTTAATGCAATCTAGAGTTGTACGTTTGTGACTCTGTCGATTATTTTAAAGTTGAATCGGTACTTTTGTAATATTTCCCCCCCCCTATTTTATGCCAACAAAATATAAACAAAAACAAAAAAAATTAGTCGGCCCAAAGTGGGAGCCCAATAAACTAACCTAAAGTTAATGCCATAAGCCCAACAATGTAGCTACAGGCCCAACACTGTAGCTAATGTTACTCACTCTTTACTCTTTAGGATATAGACTAAGGGCTCTTTCTTTTTTCCTGTCTGAAAATAGTTTCTGTCTAGATTAATAATCCTGTCTGAAAATAATCCTGTCTGAAAATATCATGTTTCTTTTTCATCCTGAATGAGAATCTCAAAAACCTAAATGGCTGATTTACCCTTTTTTAAATCACAGATAGAGCAATGATCTCGTATTGAAAACTAAAAGAATCAAAAATCAAGTATAAATGATATATAATCAAACTTCAATTACTATAAATTTTCAAAAACTTCAATTACTATTCACTGACAGATTAGTCAATTCAATGATAATATATAGACATTGAGTTGACAAATCCCTGACAATGGTTTCATCGCTAAGGATTGGACTCGATTTAGCACATGATTGTAACTATTTACTAATAGATTAGACAATTCAATTATAATATATAGACATTGAGTTGACAAGTCCCTGACAATGGTTTTATCACTAAGGATTGGACGCGATTTAGTACATGATTCTGATAATTTTTTAGCTGTTTTTAAACATATAAATAGACCTTCAACTATAAACAATTTAAACACAAAACTTTTTATATATATCATTTAACAAGAATCTAAATGGGGTGTTCGGTTCCACATTCTTATGATCAAATCAAAGCTATGGTTAAAAAACAAATTCAGGAGGATCGAGTTCGTCAGTTAGCGATGATGAACTTAGCCCACCAATTTAATGATGCAAGTATAGCTAAGGATGAATTGCGGAAAGCATACGAGGAATGCAGAGACATTCCATTGGAGCAGCGTGCTGTGATTGAAAAATATCTGAAAATAGAATCTGAATTAGACTACGAGATGAACAGAGACCTGTTGTGGAACGGGGCAAAATTGGAAAAACAAATCAGGGATGGATAAATATGTTAAGTTTGTAATTTATGTATTTATTTAAAATCCCATATTGTGTTTAAAATCCCGTATTGTGTTTAAAATTCCGTATTGTGTTTAAAATATGTTAAGTTTGTAATTTATGTAATATTTTATCAAATGAGTTATGTGTTGTGCTTTAAGTTGTTATTTTTACGGAAACACAAACATTTTATTAGAGACATAAATTTAATACATTGGAATACCCATAACCGTTAAACCAAATGAAGCATACAAATTTCCTTCCAAATGACACTCTATTCCAAACCAAGGTTTTCCATGTCATTGTTAAGATCGTAAAGTAGTGCAGTTGAATCAAGTGTGTGTTGTTCCGGATGCATATGCATTTTCAGTGTTGCCTGAAGCACCTTTATCCTTCCAAGCAAGTGCTTATAGTTTGAGCACTCTGTGTTGCTTGAAGATCCCCAATAATAATTAGGAGGCGTGGAGGGTGTTGGAGAAAAAAATTGGAGTTCATGAAGTTCCTGGAGAAAAACTTGGAGTAGATGAAGCTCCTGGAGAACTGATTAGTTGACGGACTCGTTCTTCTTTTAATAAATTTTTTTTTACATCCGTAGTAATTTAGCCGCGGCTGTTCAAGAGTAAAAAATTCAATTATTAACAACTAAGTATATACTTTCAATAATACAGAAAAAATGATTTTTTCACCTTGGATTTTGGACATGCATAGTATAGTTTACCACAGGTTTTAGCTCGATACGATTCTCGTAGAACTACATCTCCGGCTCCATAAGGACACGCAAAAGCTTCATGTGGCACCATCATCACCATAATTGTGTGATGTATTAGTGGTTCTTGTGGTAAGGGTCTGTGTTTTTGATTTGTTGTTGTTATTGGGATAATACATCCTTTTATAGTAACGATATGTTTTTGGCGAGTATTTTTTGTGAATAGTTAATGGAGGGACTTTATTGTTTTATAAAAATCAAAATTATTAAATAAAAAGACAATAAATATAGGAACAATATATTAACAACCTGATGGTATTGCTTTGCTGATAGGTTTAAAGATCGTAAGGTAGAAATTAACAACCTGATGGTATTGCACGATCACCCACTTATCGACTATGGTAAGTACGCCCTAGGATGCATGACAGGGGCGCACCTGAAAAAGTGTGTACACTTGAAAAGCGTCAGGGATGAGCTGCTAAGAAGCATTGAAGAAAAGCAACAACTGATGACGAACTATAGAGACATGTAAAAGCATTATTGCTTAACACCAGTTTGCTAACCATGTATGTCGTTGTTTGTTGTTGTTTTTATGTTTTTATATCGTCTAAATAAGGTTGGCCATGTACTCTACTAGATATCTGGTGGTTATCATGTTGTAATGATTTTAATGACTACCGTTAATTTTAAGGTTTCAATTACAGCTTTTATAATTACTAAAAGAGTTAAGTACATTTTTTGTCCTTGTGGTTTGGTGCGAGTTCATTTTTGGTCCAAAATTCAAAAAAAGTTCACTTTTGGTCCAAAAACATAGTTTCGGTCCACTTTTAGTCCAATCCCGTGAATTTGCACTAAAATTTTTGGACTAAAAGTGAAACGAAACTATGTCTTTTGGACCAAAAGTGTAACGAAACTATGTATTTTGGACCAAAAATGGAAAGAAACTATGTGTTTTGGACCAAAACCAAACTTTTTTTTTATTTTTGGACCAAAAGTGAGAAAATGCACCAAACCACAAGGACCAAAAATGTACTTAACTCTTACTAAAATATAGCTATACAATTGTATTGAATTTTTTTTTTTTAAATTCCAAGTGACACACTTTGCATCATTATATCTTATGCGTATTAAAACTTTTTTTTATAAATTTAAATTCACTATGTAGCGTTCATCAAAGACTACACAAATAAACAAAAAAAATTATTTACAAAAATAAATTGCTATGTAAATTTATGCGCAAAGTTAGGCCGGATCAAGATTTTCAAAAAACAAATCAACCAAACAAATAGGTAACAAAACCCTAAAACAAAATGAGGAATTTTTTTTTTAAATCGCTACCCATAGGGCGCGATCTACTTTTTTTTCTTTCTCGTAAATGTTCAAAACTAATCAAATTGCGACACGTGTACAAATAGTAGATCGCTACCAATTGGTAGCGATTTAAAAGATCATTTTCGAAAATAAAAGGAAGCAGGTTACTGCGTGCAAATTTTTTTCAAAAAAAGGTTACTTATGTAATTTTTGCTACAAATAATCCATTTTCATTCTTTTTATCTCTCTCACACACACACACACAAAAACATATACATCTCTTTGCGATTAACTGTCACCACCATTAACCACCAAAGTTATCTCTCTTTGACAACCATTAACCGCCACCACCATTAGCCGCTTCTGCAGCTCAATCTGAAAACATCGCCGCCACCACCAGCTTTTGTATTTCTAATCGGCTACAGAATTTTGTGGTTTTTGCGGTGTTCTGTTTTGGATGATCGGATTTTTGAGCGGTTTTGAGTTTGAATGGTTTTGGAGGCGGTTAAGATCTCTAATGGCTTTAACAACATTAATCTCTACTGCCACCACCATTAGACGCCACCACCACTAGCATCTCATCTGCCGCCGCCACCACCAATGTAGTTTAGATATATCTATCTGACTGGTTTTATAAACTTGGTGGTGTGTGTTGTGGTTTTGAGTTTTAGTGGTTTTGGAGGCGCTATAGTGGTTTTAGTTGATTATTGGTGGTTTTGATGGTGTTTCGTTAGTCGTGTATGTTTTTTTATGATTTATGTTTTGTTAATTATAACTTTAAAAAACATGAAATGATGCTGACAATGGGTTGATGAAACCATACTGCTAATGAGAGGGCTTCCGTTTTTTTTGGTAAAGGGATTATACCCGGTGAATAAATTAATAAAATGAGATTGAGTACATGAGAGAAATGGTCATGAGCCATTTCAAAAACTACGTGTTTTGAACATACTCAAAAACACGACAACCAACTAATTAGAAGGCAAAAAAAAAAGACCAACATAACAATAGCTTCTAATTAGACGCCAACAATAAACACTGAGGCCGGAAGATTCCATGTGGTCTTGAGTTTAGCAACCCTAGCATTCCTCTTGAACTTGATTGTACCAAGTTTAAGTCTAACTATGTCAAGAATGGCACTTGCCAACTGCTCCACACTCCTAGAGCCATTCACGTGTAACCTAACCTGTTATTCCGCTCTTGCCAAATATAATAAGATGAAGCAGCAATAATCAAACGACCCACAATACATATAACATTGTTCTTCCTAGCAATCGGTAGAATCCATCCCATAATGTCACTCCAAAGGTGCGAACCAATTGGGAGATGAGCTTTGTTCACTACGATGTTCCAAACCTGTGATGAGAAGTTACATGCAAAAAAAATGGTCATGAGAGTCTTGTTCAACCTTACACAGAGGGCAACGAAGAGAGCTTAGGTCAACATCTCCACCAACGTCCCATGGTCGAAGACGGTCTTGTGTCTTAAGCCTACGCCTCATGACAAGCCACAAGTGCGCAACATGTCGAGGAATACAATATTTAGACCAAACAATATAAGACCATTGAACAATATCACGTCTCTCTCGAATAGTGTTCCACGCTAATTAGTTTATTTTTATTAATATCTGTTTTAAAAATTGCTATAAGCAATGACTCTTGAAAAAACATAATTACATAAAAACTCATAACCATGCATGTTTATACATTTAGCAATAAGGTATGAGAAACAATGAAGGATACTTATATCTACCGAATGAATGTATACCGTATAATCTATAACAATCAATCTAAAACTAAGTACTACAAAACATAACATGTAATTTATTATATTGTAGTTTATGGTATTGATTAACTTGTATTTGTTGTGGAATGATGCATAAGCTTGTTGATGAACTTGTACATAACTTGAGTTGAGGTTTATTAACCATGTCGACATGAAATTAAGCAATATGTTGACAAACAATCTTACGGGTATATAATTCGGAAACGATAACATACAGACAATTCAATCTAATGCAAAATAACTGTAAAAAAAATTAAACAGAAAATATGCATATATTTTTTTCCGTTGTCCATTTCTTTTCTTGTGGAAACACAACACCTTATATATGAAATTCACGATAGTCTTAAGAAATACTTTCTATGTGTCTCAACCTTAAGCTGATGCAACCAACGGAAACTATGTAGTTACATGATTCTGATTTATTAGCAGACAAATATTATAAAAGTAACATGTGTCAAAGTATATGCAAATAAGAGAGTGAACGAAAAATAGCGAGTGTTACTTCAATATAGACGCACACAAAATACATATGTAATGTAGACAATGTACTTTAAATGAAAAAGAGTAAATCATAATGCCTAGCAGAAAGCCACAAAATATAAATGATGTAGAAATTATACGATTGCTAAGTGAAAAAATGTTGAAATATAAATTGAATCTTAAAATACTAAAAGAATATGAAACAATTAAATGTAGAAGATGAGTTCATAGCAGTTTTTAAATATATACAAAAATAAGAATACTTAAACACCACTAGTATGGTGAATGGTTATAGCAACATCATCAGTAATATTTAAATGGATTCTTTGTCAACTGGATTGACGGGTTCAATCGTTACGACACCCCGATTTTCGAATATTTGGAATGTGTATTATACTAAGATGAAAATTCAATCGCAAGACATTTTCATTTATGCATTTGTTTGTTTTGTTATGTTTGTTTTAGCATTATTGCATATATCTTTATATGTGTTTTAGTAAATCAAGGATTACACTAAAATGGGGGGGATTTGTTGGTGATTTTAGTGTCATTAACGGCCATTTAGGTAATGATGATTTACTAGAGACTAATGAGATTTCATACTTAACTTGGATACGAGTTAGGGAAGTGTGGAGTACACACTCGTTGAGTTAATATGTTATCGACCTAGACAAAATTCAGAGATCAATATAGCAGTACTAAGTTGAGTTATAAAGGGCAGTACTAAGTTGGTTGTTTTCCACTAGCAGTACTAAGTAGTTAGTACTGCTAGCACTAATACTTAGTACTGGTTGTTATATCTAGCAGTACTAAGTAGTTAGTACTGTTAGCACTAATACTTAGTACTGGTTGTTTTCAACTAGCAGTACTAAGTAGTTAGTACTGCTAGCACTTAATAGTTAATACTGCTAGTCGTATAACTGTTTGATAACAGTTATGAAAGTTGGTTTTAACCAACTTTAACTGCTTAACTGTCGTCTAGAATTTGTTTTATAAACAGATTCATTAGTCTCATTTTAGATAACGAAAATACATACAATTCCTTCATTGTTCTTGATTTATGATTCTTGTGCCTAGAACATAAATTGATATACTCCTTATATTATCCCGATAGAGATTTCGTGCAACCCAGGCATTGATAAGGGTCGAAATACTTTATACGGAAAGTGGACATTTACACGATATAAGCGAGTTATCCAGGATCATCACACTCACACACCCCAAATTTATAACAAATCATAATGCCTAGCAGAAAGCCACAAAATATAAATGATGTAGAAATTATACGATTGCTAAGTGAAAAAATGTTGAAATATTAATTGAATCTTAAAATTATAAAAGAATATGAAACAATTAAATGTAGAAGATGAGTTCATAGCAGTTTTTAAATATATACAAAAATTAGAATACTTAAACACCACTAGTATGGTGAATGGTTATAGCAACATCATCAGTAATATTTAAATGGATTCTTTGTCAACTCTTTATGCCAACTGTTTATGTCTTTATTGAATAATCCTATGTCAACTGTCTAGAAATATAAATCCGGATTAAATTGGTAATAGTGGCTGACCGTGCAAGAGTAACACCTGTATGCTACATTCAAAAAAAAATTATAAAAGATTTTTTCCACAAAAATATGTGTATAAAAGAATATGATAATTTATAAAGAAAACATATAATTAATTAAGATGATTTTTATTAGTGACATGTTATTTTGTGAAAGATTCCTTGTAAATATATTTTGTGGAAGTAACATTTTCTTTTAACAAGCTAGCGAGTAAATTCTTTATTTCTTCACACAAACACAATCACCTCCACATTATCAAGTTTCCTGGCAGTCGTCTTCTGAGTAAATGCCTAGCTTTGTAACACAGTTATCGATCCATTTCATTCACTTTTCTTTGCAATCAGTTTGTAGAGATTCCCTTAAGCAAAATATTACGTTTCTTCTATCCTTCATCTATGAATTCATTAGGAATTGTGTTGATGCTAATGCTAATGCTAACGGTCTTACTACTTTTATTCATGTTGGAAAATGTTAATCCATTAATCTTTGTATAGTATTTTAAAGCCTGTGTTTTTTTACGGGTTTGGGCCATAGGCCAACAAACCCATTAGAAAATAATGGTGTCCACTGAAACTTCATCCAGTGAAATGAAGTTTAAGTATGATGTGTTTTTAAGCTTCAGGGGTGAAGACACTCGCAACAACTTTGTTGGCCATCTTTATCAAGCTCTTAAGGCAAAATGCGAAGAATCTTTATATGTACGTATTTTTTGTCGGCCGATATGGCTAGGAATTTTGAGGATATTCCTCATTAGAGACTGCTTTATGACCAACTAGACAAAATTTTCCATGATATCTCTGTATTACTGTAAGAGATAATTAACTGAAGCAATAATATTGGTGTAGGGTAATGAAATTGAATGTTAGGAAATGGTCCCTATTACAGATAAGAGGAAATTTCTTGTTGCAAATTAGTGGTCTCTATCAATGTTTAGAAATATTCCACAAAATGCAAGTGAATAACAGTTTAATTTTGCATCATAGCATATTTTTATATGAAGGATCAAAATGTTATTCATTTGAAGTTTAAGCAGTTATATCATTTAGACAAGAATAAATTTTCTATTACAATCATAAAAGTTATTATTGCAAAACTTTACAAAAAATGTAGATTAATAAATCACCTTCGGATTGTATATATACGATGTAATACCAAGTGTATTTGCAATCAGTTCTTATAATTGTATCCCACAACTATAATTTAAATTTACCGAAACTTAACCTTCAATCATAACTTTAATGGCGTCTACTACAACTTCAACTTCATCAATTTAAAAGAACTTTAAGTATGATCTTGATCACTGCTGTGATTTAATGACTCCAGTAAAACAAGTTTATGCAAAACAAACAATTAAACTGCAATTAACTTTATACTTTGCCAACTATTATTCTTTAACCATTGTTTGTAGAATATGCTATATGATTTGAAAAGTTATTGACATAAAATTTACGTAATAATAGCTGAAACAGGTAAAGATTTTGTTAACCATCATTAATATGAAATTTAAGAAACAAAAAACATATGCAAGTATGCAAATATCAAAAGCCTAGTGTGTGTTAGTGTGTATTGGTCATTTGGTTGAAAGTTCAAAGAGTGCATCTTATCTTTTTTTTCTTTCATTGACCAAATGAGTGGCTTCTGTTTCTCAGCAAACATAAACACATCATTGCAGCTGGAACTACTTTCTTTCTTCACATAAACTCTTTCAAACGGGCTCTTATTTCTCCACTTAAATTTACATTTTATTTCCACACAAATACAATCACCTTCACATTATCAAGTTTTTTTTCTTCATTTTATTCACTTTTCTTTGCAATCAGTTCTTAGAAATGCCCTTCAGCAATATATTACGTTTCTTCTCCAAATACTTTCTATGTGTCTCAACCTTAAGCTGATGCAACCAACGGAAACTAAGTAGTTACATGATTCTGATTTATTAGCAGACAAACATTATAAAAGTAACATGTGTCAAAGTATATGCAAATAAGAGAGTGAACGAAAAATAGCGAGTGTTACTTCAATATAGAAACTCATCTGAACCAAATATAATGATGTCCTCCTCCGATCCTTCACTCATACCTCCAGAGGTGTCCACTTCAACTTCATCCAGTGAAACGAGTTTTAAATATGATGTGTTTTTAAGCTTCAGGGGTGAGGACACTCGCAACAACTTTGTTGGCCATCTTTATCAAGCTCTGCAGCGAAATTCCATTGAAACTTACAAAGATGATGAGAAAATCGATAAAGGGGAAAGGATCAACGATCAACTCCTCAAATCCATTGAGGATTCCAAGTTATACATTATTGTCTTCTCCAAGAACTATGCTTCTTCGTCTTGGTGTCTAGATGAGCTTGTCAAGATTATGGAGTGTCAGAAGATGACCGACCATACAGCTTATCCTGTCTTTTTCGATGTGGAGCCCACTGAAGTCCGAAAACAAAGTGGGGCAGTAAAAGACGCCTTTGCCGAACACGAAAAGAAGGAGGCTGCTGGAAAATGGAGAGAGGCTTTGAAAGAAGCATCAAATCTTGCCGGTTGGGAGTTGAAGGCCACAGCTAACGGGTAATTCAATTCTTCATTATATCTCTGTTAATCCTTTTATGTTATGAATCCTGATTGTTTATGTGGGCTTTGAACAAGCTAATAATATAAGCTTTAATGATACAGGGATGAATCTAAATTGATCCAAATGATTGTTGATGCTATTTTCATAAAGAAATATTCCACTCTTTCGAACGCCGATGAAACGTTAGTGGGCATGGAGATCCGAATCAGTGATGTTCTCTCATCTTTAAAGATTGGCACTGAAGATGTTCGCATGATCGGAATCAAGGGGATCGGAGGTGGGGGGAAGACAACTCTAGCCAGAGCTGTTTATGATCAAATTTCCAATCATTTCGAAGGAAAAAGCTTTGTTGATAATGTTAGGGAAGTTTCAAAATCTAATTCAAAATCTAAGTTGCCCGGTTTGAAGAAGCTTCAAAAACGGATACTAAAAGATGTCTTAAATAAACAAGACATCAATTTTAGTAGTGTTCATGACGGGAAAATCAGGTTGAAAGACACGATGAGTCGTAGAAAGATACTTCTTGTTTTAGATGATGTGGATTGCAAAGAACAGCTTGAGGCGTTAGCAGGCCAGCTTAACTGGTTTAAATCAGGAAGCAGAATTATCATTACCACAAGAGATGAGCAAGTCCTGTCATCCCACCGAGTGAAGTTCGTTCATAACGTCAATCTGTTATCGCCCATGGAAGCGATGTGCCTCTTCAGTATGCATGCATTTCCAATAGAGCTTCCGGTTGAAAGTTACAAAAAGCTATCAGGACAAGTTTTACGTTATGCATCAGGTCTTCCCTTGACTATAAAGGTCTTGGGTTCATTACTCTGTGGTAAAAATGAGGGTGAATGGGAACATACCATACAAAGACTAGAAAAAATTCCGTTGGAGGAAACTATGCAAATTCTAGAATTAAGCTTTGATGGTCTAGAGAGGGAATACCAAGAAATATTTTTAGATGTTGCATGCATACTAAAAGGTTGGGACAAAGAAAATGCAATTAGAGTGCTTGAAAGCCGTGAATTTCATGCTGAAAATGGTTTAAGAGTTCTTCAGCAGAAATCTCTTATAACTATTTCTGGAAGTGGGTCCTTGGAGATGCATGACCATTTAGAAGAAATGGGTAAGAATATTGTTCGCCGTTTGTATCCTGATAAACCTAACAAACATAGCCGATTGTGGATTGATGAGGAAATTGAAGATATATTGACTAACGACCAGGTAAGAATCAAGTTAGTATGATTTAATAAAAATGAGAGTTAACTACTCCCTCCGTCCCTAAATAAGTGTCCACTTTTGACTTTCGAAGTCATATTTCAACAACTTTGACCTTAAATATGTCTTTTTGTGTTATATAATACTTGATGCAAAATATATGAATGGATTGTGATTTAAATGTATTTTCATTGACGTAATTTTCATTAAGTATTATATAACACAAACAAAATACTTTAAGGTCAAAGTTGATAGAAAAAGACTTTAAAAGTCAATAGTGGACACTTATTTAGGGACGGAGGGAGTATGTTTTTTATCCTTATGGTTTGCTGGATATTTCATTTTTGGTCCAATTATTTAAAAACTGAGTTTGTATAAAATGAAACATTCATTGCGGGTTCGGTCCAAAGTTTCTAACTCCGTTATATGTTTGACCGTTTAATAGAAAGATAGTATTGTCTTTTTAAGTATTACATTTTTTTATTTTTTTTTGTAGTTTCAATCCATCAAAATAAGATTTACATAGTGGTGGGATGGTAAACGAGCAACAAGTTGCGGCGTTAGTCCTTTTGGATTGCAAAACTAATTCTTTGGAAGACAACATTTGTGAATCTAGGTGTCATAACATTATTGTTCATAACTCGTTGGACTCTGTTGAATAGCTCCACCGCCTCATGTGCAATGAAACTAAAAGTATTAAACGCGAAAGGAATAAGCACGTGTTGATTTCAATGCATGTTTTATCGTGTTTGTCAATTTGCACTAGGCGGCTTTCAAAGCAACATGTCCAACTATGAAACCCCGGTCAGATCCACACAAGCATGTTTCCCTTCTACCCATCCAAAAACCAAAACGTTAGGCGGTCTCAATGTGGATCTTCCATCCGACGGGTCAGTCAAAAATTTCATAGGTGTTTTTTCTTGGCGGAGATCCCGACACACCTACATAAGTCAAAAATAACGTCTATAACTATATCGTGTCAGTAATTGAAGCACGGAAGCTCTTTACAATGGACTTCATGTTCCTTAAAGGAATCCAAACCGACAGTCTGGGCATATCTCATCAATTTATGAGGCGATACTTAAGGATACTATGATATTCCAACGGTGACATATGCTGACCTAACCCGTCTATGGGGATAGCTAGTAGAAAATCATGAGCATGTGGTGCGCGTAGACAGTCTAAAACAACATTCTGTCTCTTGGTCATGACTTTAGAGGACTTCTATATCCTTGATCACTTCACTAGAAAGAGCACTTGCTAGTGTTTGTTGAGATTTAGAGGGGGCGGTGTCTTTATTAGTGAAACTGCTAAAACCAAAGCTTAGAATCGTATCACGAAGACAGCCAGAGCACAAACATAAATCCTCATCCATACCACATATCCTACTCTCACATAAGATGTGGTCTTGTACCACCCAAAATTAGGCCCTCGAGGTCACAAAAGCATAAGAGGAAACCACTTTTGACGAGTACAAACCCAAACCACCAAATCGAATAGGTAAAGAAGCAAGTTGCCACTGTAAGTCTCCAAAGAAAGATCCTCCAAAAACCACTATGTTCTCGATCGACCCACGGAATCATTTGTCAAAGTAAAAGGTCGCATCCTCCACGTGTACAGGTTGACAAGTCTTAACCAAAAAAAGAGTTTGGCATTGCACATACATGATCGAATCATAAAGAGCTCCCTCCGTGGGTCATGTAAATGTGGAAGAAGACTCATCAAATCAATTGTACGTCTCTATTCGGTAGGAAATAAACCCTCACAAAACTTCGAACCATTACACGAAAGACAAAATATCTCTTTGATATTAAGTTCAAGACCCAAACCTGGATAACTCACCCTTATGATGTCTAACACCATGACCACCTTTTTTGAGTCTCTAATAATAGTCTCATCATCAAGATACCAAGCATAAAGGAGAAGCTTGCAATTGTCTTTGATCTTTGTACTAACGGGTGCAATACAAGAGCAAAAAGAAGAGGTCTCAATGGGTCGCCTTGCTACATCCTAGTGACATGTGTGTCTTATATATAGAATCTCGTTGTCTGCCCATATAAGCAAATCCATCTACAAAGAAATAGATGGACACCTCACCCTAACCTCGTGGAGTAATGCCGATCTATCCACAAGGTTAAATGCATTCAAAAAGTCCACAGTAAGCATTACAAGAGACCCATCATTGTGATATTCACTCAACACCCTATTGACGTTATGTAAAAGAGCCTCAGCTCCACTCGACACTCCGAGTCCAAACTGAAAATCACTAAGGTACTTTGAAATTTCTTTACCCACACCTTTCATAGCAACCTTGGAAACCAACCGTCTATATAATTCCAACTACTATAGGGCGACTCTCGTTATCTGATTTAAGGAGGGGCATGATAGGATCAGTCGAGCAGAAGCAACGAACTCTACCAAAATAAGAGGACACCTTCCTGCTAATATCAAGTTAGCGACTTAGGTAATGACCTTTAAGAGATTTGTGGCAGTAGCATACCATTCTTCACATAAAGCATCTAAAATATGGTGTGCCCTCAAACCATTTCTCCTACATGAAGTACCTTTAGGGAACGATTTAATGCAACTAAAGACACTATCAATATCTGCTACAATGGGAGGCTTAGAAAATGTGCTGCTCGACATGGATGAGGGTGGCTTGTAAGGATGCTTAGCCTCCAAGGCTTTAATGGTATCATCACAGTATGGAGCTACACCAGAGGAGGATAACACTTTCACTGCTACCGTAAGGTGCCCATTCGCAACCGTGCAAAGACACTGCCTGATGTTGGTGTTACCCGGTGTTCTCCTCTAGGAAATCACCTCTACCCTAGCCCAAGGGCCCCAACCCAGAAATATCTAACATATTATAACCAACCTTATAATACCATCATCTTTCCACCATGTAGCCAGTGACTTCATGATTGAATTTTATTGCAAGGGTTTTTTATTCATGGACCTACGTTCTTGTCTATTCTTGAGCCTACACACCTGAAGCGTGCATAACGGAAAAAGTAACAATCTAACCCAATCCAAAAGAGTCGGGATGGGCAACCACCTTGTAAAGAACAATTTTCAGCACTTGAGAAAAAGCGAGCCAACAACCATAAGGGATACATTTGACAGTAGTGATAGGCACTTTGAAAACACAATCCAGAAGCTCAGCATCCAAAACCATCCCCTCAGTTACTTTTGTCTCAAACTCCTCATTAGACGGCTTTGAAATGCCAACCATGTATCTGCCCATGTCGCAGGACCCTTTAGAAAAAGAATTAATTTCATATATCACCCTACTTTCATGATTAATTTCATATATACTTAAAATGCAAGTATTGAATTCATAATGTATAATGTTTTTAATGCATGTGTGGGTATATATGATATTTCCAACTAAAATAATGGGAGATATGAAATTGCCCCTTAGAAAACGGAGAAGATGATCTGGGTGATTGACAAAAATTCATTAATTCGTTCAAATATTCACTTTCTCTCTCTAACAATCGTTCAAAAATTCATTAATACGAACCAAATTATCATTAGATTCATTTAATATCATGTTCATTCACTCTCAATTTGATCAACTGACCTCGAATATGATCACGGGGGGCGCGTGAGTGGGATTCATGTTAATGAAGGAGGACAGTGCAGTGTCAGATGGGGTTGATATTGTATATAATAATGCGAAGATTCATGTGTGCGTAGATATAGGTTAGGGGCGTACGCTTGTGAGGAGGAGAGAGCTCTATATTGCCGCGCGTAGTCATATAGGAGTGGTTTTATGATCAGGGCGAGTGTTTTCAGAGTGAGTGACAACTGTTCACAGCTAACACAGCAACACACATACTGGACACCAACGATACACTCAGCGACTCTTCATCAATAACTCTCCACGGGAGCCAGCTAATTCGTCTCTTCACACACACACACTTGTACTCTGCGTCTCTCACATTAAGTGTTTGCAGTCGCAAAGCGCAAAACATCAGATTAGGAACAGCTGCTCGTAATTCGCCTCATTGCTGCGAGCGCGAGTGGACTGCGATGATATCCATCAATTTTATATAACAATACATAGAACTACGATATACACAGTTATTTTTCATGTCTTCTCACTTCAACTAAGACACTAGATCTGCAACTTTAAATCTACAGGGAGAGAGGATTTATTTGGAGGTGCACATGTCTTGGTGGAGAGAAAGAGTAGATATATTAGTAGCTTTACACACGATCACTTGAGTTAGTTTATGGTTATTAGGACATCTGATTGGAATATCTAGTCATTTCAGATGTCTGAGTTTCTTTCTCTTAGTCAGAGTTTCGCGAATGCTCATGGCACGAGTGTGATCATTATTAATATACAAGTGAGCTGTCTTAAAACGAGCAAGCACACTATGTTTGATATCGTTTGCATATAGATAGTGCGACGGTGTAATATTAGAGGGGTGTGGTGTCGTAGAACCTCTCTGTTGATATATCCCTGACATCATCACATGGAGCTCGAGGACAGAATAGGTATGGTCTCATATAGCTTATTCCTGAGTAAGAATAGTAGGCTCGAATTTCACAGCTCCCCATATCTAATCTTATCTCATATTAGGTATAAGTGTGAGACTCTATCTTCAGAGACACAGATAACCGAGATTATATTTGATCGAGTGTTAGCGGCTTGTTGCTCGTTCGCCTTCCATCATTATGTAAATCCTATTTTATTAAAATAAAAAAAAGATTAGTTATTTTCTTCTAAAAAATCATGTATTTTAGTGATTTTGGGCATTTTGAAGTTTAGGATTCCGACAGGGTTTTTATTGAAATTTAATCATATGTTGTAGTTTAGGAATCGGTCCACTTTTAGTCTAATCCCGTGAATTTTGTTAATTTAATCTTAAAGAGATTTTTCTTTGCATAAGGTGGCCGGAATTGTGGTGGTGACTGGAAATTGTGAAATACCCGACAAATCACATGGACTAAAAATGTAGTTAACTCAAAAACTGATTAAGAGAGCAAATTTCATGGTCATTTTTTTCTCAATTTCAGGGTACCAAAAAAACAATATGTCTATACTTACGGTCACTGGATTTGAGTGCTGAAATTGCAATAAAAGGTCTAGCAAAAATGAAGGATCTTAGATTTATTTTTATAGGTCTTGAGAATGAAAATAACAATCTTCGTCGTTTAAACCCGAAATTTGTTGAAGTTAGAGAATATCTTCCAAGTTCCTTACAATATATGAAATGGATTGGTTTTCCTTTTTCGAGTTTACCAAATACATTTCAGGGAAAAAATCTTGTTGGACTTAACATACATGGCAGCAATATTGTTCAACTTTGGGAAGTTGGAGAAGGAAAGGTAGAATGATGGTTAAATTGTTGTTTTCATGATTCATTGTGATTCTATACATCTATTGGTTTGTCATTGCACCAATATTAATTGTTTTTTTTTACTTATGTTAGGTTCTAAATAAGCTCAGGTTCCTCAGAATCGGGTATTCAAAGTTGAGGACCTTTGACCTTAGGGTGGCTCCAAATCTTGAGGAGTTGACTATTGACTATTGTAAAGATTTCGGAGACCTTCATATACCTGCTGATCGTCATTCAAAGCTCAAATATATCACCCTCCAAAGTTCAAAGTTGACAAGCCTTCACCTCGGGAATACTCTGAATCTTAAGAAGCTAATACTCAGAGACGGTCATTTGGTAAAATTTCAAATGCCTGCTGAAAGTTTAAACCTCGAACATCTTGACCTCTGTAATTCAGAGTTCAGAAACGTTCACCTCGGGAATACTCCAAATCTTAAGACTCTAGATCTCGGACGCTGTAACAATTTGGTAGAACTTCAAATGCCTGCTGAAAGTTTAAACCTCGAACTTCTTAACCTCAAATATTCAAAGTTGACAAACCTTCACCTCGGGAATACTCCAAATCTTAAGACTCTAGTACTCGAAGGCTGCAACGATTTAGTACAACTTCAGATGCCTGCTGAAAGTTTAAAGCTCGAACATCTTGACCTCACTCATTCAAAGTTGACAAACCTTCACCTCGCGTATACTCCAAATCTTAAGAAGCTAGAACTTAGTCATTCAAAGTTGAAGACCATTCACCTCGGGAGTACTCGGAATCTTGAGACCCTAATACTCGAAGGCAGTAATGACTTGGTAGAGCTTAAAATGCCTGATGATAGTCTAGAGCTTAAATATCTCACCCTCGGTCATTCAAAGTTGAAGTCCCTTCACCTCGGGAATACTCCAAATCTTGAGACGCTAATACTCGAAGGCAGTAATGATTTGGTAGAATTTCAAATGTCTGCCGAAAGTCTGAATCTCAAGCATCTCAAAATCAGTCATTCAAAGTTGAAGACCCTTCACCTCGGGAGTACTCCGAATCTTGAGAAGCTTATACTCGATGGGTGTAATGATTTGGTAGAATTTCAAATGCCCGCCGAAAGTCTAATGCTCGAAGAGCTCTACCTCAGTCATTCAAATTTGAGGACCCTTGACCTTGGACTGACTCCAAATCTCAAAATGTTAAATCTTAAAAATTGTTATAATTTGGTAGATGTTAATGCTCCGGTTGGGAATCTGAAAAAGCTTGCTTTCGTAGACTTAAGTTGTTGTGGGAGGTTTAAGTCTTTTGTGTATGACAAAGAGTTGGATTCAGATGAGGTTGGTATCGTATATGAGTTAAATCTGAATGCAGAACCCACAGATGTTTGCCCATTGCACTGCGACAATGATTTTCTAAAGTTTCAGTTTTCTTGTTATGTGAAAGATCAAGCTTCATCGTTTGGAAATTTTGAAAGGATTATTTCTATAGGTTTCTGTGCTTCTATAAACCATGAGAGTTTTTCAAGAAGCATTAGTAGTTTACAAGGCATAAAAAAGCTTACACTTGAAGGTAGTTTAACAGAAGCACCCTGGGACCTTGACCAGTTAGAATGTCTAGAAGAGCTAATCTTTTCATCTACAAAGATTAGAGATCTTCCAGATAGCATTTGTAAGTTGAAACATCTCAAATCTTTCAAAATCAGATCTTTAGAGACTCTAATCTTAATCGAATCTATGCTATTGGCATATTAGAATCTTTAGAGAAGCTAATCTTAAACGACTGTAAGCTTTTACAAGATATTCCAAACAGCATTTGTAAGATGAAATGTATAAACATTTGGATCCCGGGTGTTGTATTCTATCGAGTTGTGAACAGCCGTAGGAATTGGATATCTTAGAAGGAGTTGAAAGAGTTAAACATACAAAGGAACAGGCATAACCCGTCTACAGATACAATTTGTGTAAGTTGAAACATCTCAAATCTTTGAAAATCAAATCTTGTTGGCTTCTTGAGAAGTTACCTGAGGATATTGGCAGATTGGAATCTTTAGAGAAGTTAATCTTAAGAGACTGTAAGCTTTTACAAGATATTCAAAACAGCATTTGTAAGGTTAACTGTATAAAAAAGTTAAGTCTCCGCGGTTGTATTCGAGTTAATGAACTGCCTGAGGATATTGGATGCTTAGAAGGTTTGAAAGAGTTAAACATAGAAGGTACAGACATAACCCGTCTTCCACAGAGCATTTTCCAGTTGAGAGGTCTGTGTATTGTTGGGCCGTCGATGCGGCTTCTTGATACATATGGTTTATCACACACGATACGAAGAACCTATGATGATGATGAAATAGTCTGCTACGTATAATATTGAACGAAAGGATCCAATACATGAAGAGCTATTTAACAGGTACTTCCTCTGTTTTTTTATACTAATCATCTTACTTTATATTGAAATTTTAAATTGATTATGGCAATTTATGCTATTTATTATGATTCTAACAATTTAACCATTTCCAGCAATTAGGTCGGATGAGCTGGAATGAATCGCCAATCAGCGCACAACAGTGAGCCGAGTGAACTCAGATCAGGTAAATCATTAAGAGATTTCTCAACTCAAATGGTTTCCGTTAAGGTATGGTTTATCATACAGATTTTACGTTTTCTAAATATTTTGTTTCAACTTGATCTTTCAAGGTCGACCAGGAAGCAATTGCCACTCAGCTCAGAAGGTAATCTAAAGCTCATACCTCTCCACATCACTTTCATTCTGCATGAAATGATTCCTAATATGATTATTCCCCAAGTGATTTCGGATCAATCCATTCGGTCATATTGAAAGATTTCTCTGGGACACTCCCCAAAGTACGATTGTTTGTAAAGAACTGTTTCAAACTATGATTGTCAATTAACCTTCAGTATTAGTAACATTTTCAAATGTATACACTGTTAGATCATCACTCTAATCCTAAAATGGATGCTGTACTTAGTACTTATTACTTTAAATCAATAAAGAATTTGAATTTTATTTTAATTCATGGAGCTGAATAAGCACAGTTGACTTGTTAGAAAGTCAAACTGTGTTTTGATGAATAAGCAATTCGTGACTAAAACAAAATTGAAAAAAAGTTAGTTAGAATCACAAATCATATATGATTTTATGAAATCATATACGATTTCATAAAATCATATACGATTTCATGAAATCATATACGATTTCATGAAATCATATATGATTCGTTATATGAATCATATATGATTCGTAATACGAATCATATATGATTCGTTATACGAATCATACATGATTTTCCCCATTCGTGACTGAAAAAAAATATCGAAAAAAAGTTCCTCGAAAGTATATCGTGTCACCCGTCTACTGAAAGATATAAAAGTACTCGTCGCGATGGTGTGTTTTTTGTCGTGTGACGATTTACCGTTTGTAAGATAATTTATTTTTAAAAAAGAAGGTGGGAAAGTGGTTTTAATTATTTTTTCCGATGAAAAAAAATAACGTGTTGAGATATTCAATGGATCTATGACAAATAATGGGTCATGTTAGATCTTAACTCATATCTGGATTGTCAAAACGTTATAGCATAAGGCGAATCCGACAAATCGGCCGCCAAGGCTGAAGAAAATCACATGGCAACAAGGGCTTCAACCCTGGCAAGCATATCAAACGACAATCGGAAAACCATAACCCCAAAAAAAAACAAAGGGATTAAGGCACCGTTTTTTTTCTTCAGATTCGAAACAAAGAAAAAAAACACATCAAAAGGGAACAAACACACCTTTTGAAGATTCTGATTTCACATATAGGGTATTTTGGCGAAGGGCTTATTGGGGCTTATCGGGGCTTATCGGGGCTTGTTCTTTTAAAATAAGCCGGCTTATAAAATAAGTCTCGTTTGTCACGCGAGCTTATGAAAGAGTTTATAAGTCATAATTCTCTATAAGCCCCAGCCCCATAAAATGGCTAAAATTTTTAGACCAGGGCTTTTAAACTATAAATTACTTATTTACCCAAAAAAAATATCTGACATATACAAAAAACTCATTTAATTATGTTTTTTTTAGTAATTTTCCAATAACAAGCCTCAGCACCAACCCATAAGTTAAACAAGTTTACAAAAATATAAATTTCAATTTCAGCTTATAATATAGCCCCAGCTCCAGTCTCACTCCCAGCCCTAGCCCATTTCGCCAAACATGCCCATACATGTCTTCTTTAGCACTGTGTGGCAAGTTCTTAACGTGTTGATGAAAATAAGGTCTTATACCCTAAACAATCTCAAAATTACATAACGTTCAATCCGATTTGATAGGATCGACTACTCAAAATAATCGAGAATCAGGTTTACTGATTTTTTAATTTCTTAGATTTTATTTACTAATTAGGTTACTCCTTTTTGTGTGTGAATCCATGTAATATAATTGTGCAAACATAAGAAACGATGGTTAAAAAGTAAAAGTTTAGCCTAATTACAAATAAGATGATAGGTGCTATTAATTTAATCTAGTTGTTTTAGATAGAAGTTTTTTTTTTAATTTATTGTAAGATGTTCAATTTTAAACACAATGTTTATGTTAGTTCTCTTTCTATATAAGAACATGTTTAGATAGTCATAAGTATGAGAATTGTTTTAATTAGTTATCATAGTAGGTAGATCGGTTCTGATGTTTAGATATCTTTTTTATCTCTCTAATGGTAAGTGTATACGTTTAGGATCATTTAATGAGACAGAAGGCTGCGATCGGAACTACAATGTCCAATAAGTGGTAGAGAGCCTTATTGTCTGAATTGCTACAATTCAGGGCACCGTAAGAGAGACAGACGTTATTTGTACCAAATGTGAGGGGAAAGGGCACTTGCGCAACATGTCCTGAGATTGTTTGTTTCACTTGTAATCGGCATGGGAACTTCAAGAGGTTATGTCCTTCTACTAAGTGTACGTCGTGTAAGGAGTATGAACATCTAAAAGGTGACTGTGCATGTCTGATTTGTACGAAACCTTGGACATAACGAATATGAGTGTAGTAAAATATTGTTGTTATGTTTGTTCTGCATTGGATCATAAGGCTATAGACTGTCCATTGATGGTGTGTGAATGGTGTAGGCATCATGCTTGGAACTGTGTTGGCTGTTGGCACTTTGGTGCAAAGGACCATTTTGCAGACATTTGTAAACTTGTTCGCCCCAAACCTGCAAGTTACCCCTCCAAGGTATCTGAGCCCCTTACGTACAACGTAACTTGTCATGGTTGTTTGGAGAAAGGACATAAGAGGGATGCCTATTCAATGGCGCAAGGCCATAACAAAAACATCTTTACAAAACTGACAAAGATGGCTATAAATAAAACCGTTCCTTACAGGTATCTTATGATTCGAGCTTGAGTATCGTTGTTGCACTACTTAAAGCGGGCGCGAGCTCCTTGAGAATAAAAGGAAGAGAACAGATTTATCGACGCAAAACCTAATTGATTTATTGATAATCATACGAGTTAAATACTCGTAGAAACAACTTGGAAGACAATTCTTACCAAACATAAAAATAGAAAATCACGACACGATTTACTTTCCTAAACAAACAAGGACTGTAACGAAACATAAACAAATAAGAGAAGTGCAATCTTAGCCCATCAAGAAGTCGGTATGCCATCCTGGAGCTTTCCTCACACGCTTTGGTCTCTAGTCTTCCACTACTTCTTGCGTAACATTCCCTCCGTCTTCAAAAATGACCTTGTCCTCAAGGTTATAATTTGGATAAGCTAACTGGAATTCGGACAACCACTCCCACGTGGCTTCCTCGGGCGATACTCCAACCCATTGCACTAAAACCTGCCGTACTGACTTGCCATCCCTTAACACCATACGAGAATCACAATTGGCTAAAGGCTCCTCCACAGGACTACCCTCTTGAAAGTCTTCGGGCAGACCCATCGCATCCTCATTCTCATTACCTAGGAATGGTTTAAAATTTGAAACATGAAAGACCGGATGAATTTTACTTGAAGGAGGAAGTGTTAAACGATAAGATACCTTTCCAACTCGCGCCTCCACCTTATATGGTCCATAGTATCGCTTAGATAGCTTGTTAGAAAATCGCCTAGCTAAAGTGATTTGTCGATATGGTTGGAGTTTGACGAGCACCTTGTCACCAATATTGAATTCCACTTCCCGTCGACCACGGTTAGCTTTTGTTTCCATGCGATTCTTGGCTGCCAACAAATTTTCCTTAAGCTGTCTTAAGCATTCATCCCGCAATAATTCACCTACTGCTGCTACTTTAGAAGATCCCGGGGGATAAGGAATTACCGACAAAGGTAACCGCCCATACAATGCTTGAAACGGAGACATTTTAATACAACTATGATAACTAGTATTATAGGAATATTTAGCCCAAGGCAAGAGTCGAACCCAATGATGTGGTCGATCAATTACCATAGCCCGTAAATATTGTTCCAAACACCGATTAACAACCTCGTTTTGCCCGTCCGTTTGAGGATGATACGCGGTACTATGATTCAGCTTCGTTCTACTCAACTGGAATATTTGTTTCCAGAAGTTGCTAACAAAAATTGGATCTCTATCAGATACTATAGTTTTTTGCACCCCATGATGTTTAACCACAATTTCTAAAAATAATTCCGCAACCTTGGGGGCGTTGAAACTGGTTGGTAAAACTCCAAAGTGTGCATATTTTGTCAAACGATCCACTACAACAAGAATTACCGTAACTCCCTTAAACGGAGGTAACCCGGTGATAAAATCCATAGAAACATCCTCCCAAACGGCCGTAGGTGTCGGAAGAGGCTGCAAACAACCACCAACAGCTTGTGTTGAATACTTGGTTTGTTGACAAACCAAACATTGCTCGATGAACTCCTACACTGATTTTCGCATTCCCTTCCAATAAAACAAAGCGGATAACCCCACCAACATTTTCTTGATTCCGCCATGTCCCGCACTTGGGGTATCGTGAAACTCTCGTAACAATAACGTCTTGAGCCTTGATTCGTGACCAATGTAGTATCGATCTTGATAGATCACAAGCCTATTCTCCCTGCGAAACCCAATTGGTATCTCACCATGGTCCATCTTTTGATGTAGTTGTTGCAATTCTTCCAACGACTCGTTCTCAAGCTTCAAATCGTCCATTAACCCGACCAATGGCTGACTTAAACTCATAAACACAGCCGTAACCTGCTCCACCTCTTCATACATTCTAGAAAGCGCATCTGCAACCTGATTTGAGGCCCCCGACTTGTATTCAATAGAAAAATCAAATCCCATCAGTTTGCGGACATACTTCTGTTGAAGTGGAGTCTGAATCACCTGTTGCATAAGCTCCTTAATACTTTTATGATCCGTTCGAATGATAAACCGACGCCCTATCAAATATTGTCGCCAGGCAAATAGCTCTTTCTGATATGTGGCTGCCATGCGCATTCGTGGTCCCAACTTACGGCTAAAGTAACTAATGGGTCGATTATTTTAAAGTAAAACCGCCCCAATTCCGTCCCCCAATGCATCGGCCTCAACCAAAAAATTTGGTCAAAGTTTGGAAGGCCCAAGAACGGTGCCTTAGACAAATGTTGTTTTAGATCAGCAAAGGCTTTGGCCTTAATTTCACCCCACTTAAACCCATCTTCTTGGAGATGGTTTTGTTGGATTTGAAACCTTTCAAATGTTGGATCGAATCTCTAAACCGTAATCAAAATATACCAAAAACTTTGAATCTTAAATCTTTATAAATCTGAATCTGAATCATTACATTTGTTCTTACAAATCTGTTCCTATTTATACAAACTGAAAAGGTATGTCTAAAAGTTGCGTCGGTTCATTTTGAACCATCGTGACCCTTGATGAATAACTGTCAAAAACAGTTATGTAACTGTTTTGTAACCATCATGTTGTAACTGTCATTTTTTATCTAGCGGGTTGTCCAGCGGGTTGTGATTACCCGGATTGGGTTTCGGCCCAATATTCTCCCCCGTAATCACAAACGCTGTGTCTTCAATGTCTTCATTTTCGTTTGATATTCTGAGCCACTTTTGAAATAATTGTGCTCCAAAAGCGTGTCTTGACTTTAGGCTTTCTTCCGTTATTTTCTTTGATAAGTTGATCTTCCATACTTGGTTTATCATAGTCTTGATCAAGTCTTTCTTTATCTTCTTCTAATATAATTTCTCCAAACTTTGAGTCTTTATCATCATAGTCTTTTGAAAAACGAATACTTTCATATGTTGGTGTATCCTTGCTAGATTTTCTTTGAGTCTTGTTGAAGCTTGTGGATGTCATTAGCAATGTTGGTTCTAGATCTTCTTCCACAAGGTTCGATGCTTCTCGTCTTTGGTCTCTTTTACGGCAATGTGAGGCATAATGTCCATATTTATTGCAATTATAGCATTTAATCTTGCTGAAATCTCTAGGCTTTCTCATCTCTTCATTGTAATCTTGTGAGAATCTTTCTTCTTTTCCATTTTGTCTATTATCGTCACGATTTCGGCTATGTGGTGGAATGTATCTTCCTCCTTCTTGATCATCATAGTGATGTCTTCGACCGTTATCGTTGTGCTTTACAAACAATAGTTTGTCTTGATCTTCAAATGCTTTTCCTTTCTTAGCCTTTATTCTTTCTTCGAAGGTTTTCAATCTTCCAATTGCTTCTTCTACTGACATTTCGTCTAAATCTGAGTATTGTTCAATGGATGCAACAATCTGAAGGAATTTGTCGGGTACGGCATTTAATAATTTTCGTACGACAGCAGAGTCTTCGATTGTGTGCCCTAGACTGGCGGCTTTGTTTACTAGAGTTGTTAGTTTTACGGTAAAGGTGTCGATTGGCTCGTCTTCCTTCATGTGCAGCATCTCAAATTCGGATTTGAGTGTTTGCAATCTTGCTTGTTGAACTCTTTCTTCTTCTATGTGTCTAGTTTTCAAAGCATCCCATATTGCTTTCGCGATTTTGTGTTTTGTGATTTGAAGCAATTGTTCTTCTGATAAGGCTTGGTAAAGGAATGCGGTAGCAGTTTTGTCTTTTTTGTTATCTGCTTGGGTTGTTTCATTGGGTTCTATCATTTTCCATAAACCATTCGCTTAGAGAATGATTTGCATTCGAATTGCCCATGTTGTGTAGTTTGCCCCTTTTAATATAGGGCATTAAAAATGGGTTGCTGACCCAAAATCGTTTATCTTAGAAGTATTATCTTTTCCAGACATTTTAAAAAAAAAGTTTGATTGTTTGAATCTGATATAATATTCTTATAAAACCTTTGAAAACTGTGTTAAAATGTTACAATTCTTTAAAAACTTAATAATGTAAATCTTAAAATCTTTTAAACTTAAAATTTTATAAAGCCTTAAATCTTAGAAGTTTTAATCTTTTAAAAAAAACTCTTAATCCTTTATATATTACTTATCATAAGCCAAATAAGTAAAATCTTAAAAAAGCTTTCTTATCATAAACCAAATAAGATGTCTTGAAATTTTCTTATCATAAACCAAATAAGAAGTTTTGAAAATTTTCTTATCATAATCCAAATAAGATGGTTTTGAAAACCTTAAATATCTTAAAGCTTTATATATTACTTATCATAATCCAAATAAGTAAAATCTTAAAAAATTTCTTATCATAAACCAAATAAGAAGTTTTGAAGTTTTAAAATCGAATAACCTAAGGTTAATTACTCCTTAAAATTTATTCTTCCAATACAGTAGGCCGTGTAATTTTTAGACTACTATATTTCTATCTTCGGGTTTTAGGCAAAGTTACAATCCTAATATCTAAGGGGTAACTTATGTCAATAGCCTAAACCTATATATATCTAAATTGATATATAAAATAAATGAAAGTGGGGGGTTGGTTTTGAAAACCTCTTAGGGTTAATATTAACCCTCGTGTCCCTTATCCCTTTTTTAGTCCGCCTCTTTTGGTTTTGTGGAGTTTGTCTCAGTGAGTTCGTCTCCTTGAGGTGTTCGTCTCTTCTTTTCTTCTTGCCTTCCTGTCTTCGATGGTGATTTGTTCACCGATGAGGATGGCCCTTATCCTTTCTTCTAACTACGATTGTGTTCGTAGTTGATGATTCCCTTGATTTGCTTTGTGCGAAAATTAGGGTTTCGCAATCAATTGGGGATCTTAATACCGCCGCAGAATTGGGGGTTTTCGGATATCTTGATTCTGTGATGATTCAATTTGGGATATGAATCTTCAAAAGGTGTGTTTGTTCCCTTTTGATGTGTTTTTTTTCTTTGTTTCGAATCTGAAGAAAAAAAACGGTGCCTTAATCCCTTTGTTTTTTTTTGGGGTTATGGTTTTCCGATTGTCGTTTGATATGCTTGCAGGGTTGAAGCCCTTCGTTGCCAGTGATTCTTCACTTGGCGGCGATTTGTCGGATTCGCCTTATGCTAAAACGTTTTGACAAACACAGAGATGAGTTAAGATCAACATAGACCCATTATTTGTCATAGATCCAATGAATCAATCTCAACCGTCTATTTTTTCATCGAAAATAAAAAAACCCACTTTCCACCTCTTTTTTAAAAATAAATTATCTTACAAACGGTAAATCGTCACACGACAAAAAACACACCATCGCGACGAGTACTTTTATATCTTTCAGTAGACGGGTGACACGATATACTTTCGAGGAACTTTTTTTCGATATTTTTTTTCAGTCACGAATGGGGAAAATCATGTATGATTCGTATAACGAATCATATATGATTCGTATTACGAATCATATATGATTCATATAACGAATCATATATGATTTCATGAAATCGTATATGATTTCATGAAATCGTATATGATTTTATGAAATCGTATATGATTTCATGAAATCATATATGATTTGTGATTCTAACTAACTTTTTTTCAATTTTTTTTCAGTCACGAATTGCGAAAATCATATATGATTCGTATAACGAATCATATATGATTCGTATAACGGATCATATGATTTTATGAAATCATATATGATTTCATAAAATCATATATGATTTCATAAAATCATATATGATTTCATAAAATCATATATAATTTGTGATTCCGTCGAACTTTTTTTCAATTTTGTTTCAGTCACGAATTGCGAAAATCATATATGATTCGTATAACGAATCATATATGATTTCATAAAATCATATATGATTTCATAAA
>BQNB010088015.1:0-19750 GCA_026074375.1 Tanacetum coccineum | reverse complement strand
AAATGACACCTCTTGAGACTAAAACTCGGGTTTACAATGGCTTATCCAATTAAGCCATTGTATCTCTTTAAAAAAAAACACAGTCTTAAAGAACAATTTAGAAAACTTGAAAAACAACTTTTGGACTTAAAAACTTTTGAAAACAGACTCAAACAAGCTTAATAACTTAAGCTAAAGTTAGCCAAATGGTCACAACCCATGACCTTCCTGTTTTGACCCATTTTGGGCTTATCCCAAACACCCCTTTACAATTTAAAAACTGATTTTAAAACATATAAAAACTGATTTAAGCTCAAAATTTTAAAGACTACTACTAATCATGCAATTTTAAGCAATAAAAAGTGAAAAGCAAAAACAAATAAGCACTTGAAAATCTAATAAGCTAATCAACAAAAATAAGCTATTCTAGGCAGTTTTAAGCAATTTGCATGTAAATGAAATAAGAGCAACTAGAAGGCATATTTAAGCATCACTAAACACAAATAAGCACAATAAGCCATTAATAAGCTAAAAATAAGCAATGCTACAGTAATTTTTAAGCAAAAATTTAAAGAGAAAGCATACCTTGATCCTTGCTCAAAACAGGATTTTGAATACCTAAATAAGCTCTAAAACCTACCCATTAGCTTATAAACAAGCTACACTAAGCACCCAATGAGCCATCCTTGTTTGCTCATTCATCCTTTTGCTTGATCAAACAGTAACTTTTTTCCTTCTTTTAAATTTTCCTTAAATTTTTGTATCACAGTTGAAAATAGATTAAAAAGAGCTTATATTAAGAGCTTATATGATATTAAAGAAGTACAAGTAACTTAGAACACAGTATTAAAAACCAACTGAATTTTCATTAATCTTCAAAATAAAAGTACATAAAAGTTGGACTAAAACTTAAAAGCTGAACTTAAAGAAAATTACACTAAAAAACTAACTATGGCCTCAAGGGCTTACAAAGGCTTTTATAGCCAAAAATAAGCTAGGGTTTTGCACTCTTGTCTTCTCTCCTTGTGTGCTTCTTTGCTGAGACAGAAACAGCATATGTGTTTGTTGTGAGAGTGTAGAAAACACAAACAAATCCTAGCCCTTGGATTGTCTTGGTGCCCAAGGTCAACGAATCTTGACCTTCAATTTCCTTAGCCAATAGGTGTGCTGAGGATTGCCAGCTTGTCTAGAGCCCATGTGGGGGTGGGGTTTTGTTATGGTGATGGTTTTGGATGGATGTGGGGAGTCAACGAGGTTGACAGAGACAGGTTTGGGGGGTTATGAAGTTGGCGGGAAATCTTTGATGAAGATATACAGTGATTTAAAAACGGGGTGAGGGTTTGGGCTTTTGTCACAATTGGTCCTCCAAGGTTATAGTTGTGTTTGCACCACACGTCCTTGTGTTTATACAAGTTTGGGGTTTTGACAGAAAACACCCCTGAGTGTTATAAAGGTTATTACACCACAAGTCCTTGTGGTGTATAACTTTCTAGGGTTGGCAGGAATGACCCTTGTGGTATTTCTTTGGGAAAATGGCAGCATGAGCCCTTGCAAGTATTTTCTTCTTTTTCCTTCATTAAATAAGTTAGGGACTTGGCAGTTTTGGCCCCTAAACTTATTTTTCTTCACTTTGGATTTGTCGGGGTTGACTTTGGTTGACTTTTTCAGACTTGGGCTTTGTCTTGACTTTGTCTTTTCCACGCTTTTCCATTCCGTGTCCGGTTTTGTCGTTTTGGCTTCGTTTTTCGTCCTTTTCTTAGATATCCGTTCCTGCACAACACAATTAGCAAAACAAGCATATTTTTGGCATTTTAAGTCCGTTTTTGGTTATTTTAGCTCGTTTTTAAAGGTAAAAGGTGTGTGTAATTAAACACATACCAATAGCATTGATGGCTTCCGTTGCTGCTGCTAGATAGAGGATTAATGTTTCCCCTAGCTTCGACGCTGTTAGTGCTGGTAATGACTGTAGATGGTTTTTAGCTTAAGGAAAGCTATCTCCGCTTCATTGCTCCGCTGAAAATCTTTCTTGTTTAGGCATCCCTTTAGTATTTTGAAGAAGGGTAATGACCTTTCAGCTGATTTTGCTAGGAAACGTCCAAGTGCAGCTAGTTTACCGTTGAGTGACTAGATCTCGCGTAATGTTTTCGGAGAGGCCATGTTGATTATGGCTTGAACCTTCTCTGGGTTGGCTTGGATTCCTTCATCAGTAATTATGTAACCCAGGAATTGTCCGACTTCTACTCCGAATGTGCATTTCTTCGGATTGAGTTTCATGTTTGCCTTCCGTAGTGTGTCGAATGTCTCGGTAATATCTGCTATCAGGTTGTCTTCATTTCTGTTTATTACCATATCATCAACATAGATTTCAATATTCCTGTCCAATTGACTAGCAAACATGTTGTCCATCAGTCGTTGGTAGGTAGCTTCGGCATTCTTTAGCCTGAATGACATCTTCTCATAGCATAAGGTTCCCTGCTGGGTGTGGAAGGAAGGAAGTTTTCTCTTTGTCTTTTCTGGCCATGCGTATTTGATGGTAACCTTTGTATGCATCTAAGAAACACTTTAGCTTGAACCCCTCCAAAGACTCTATCTTTGGTCCAGGTCGGGTAACGGGTAACTGTCTTTAGGGAAAGCCTTTTTTAGGATCGTAAAGTCTATGCAAATGCGCCATGTTCCATCCACCTTTCTCACCATTACCGGGTTGGATACCTATTTAGGAAAAAGAACTGTTCTGAGGATTCTAGCCTCGACAAGCTATCATACTTCTGTCGTAATTGCTTCATTTCGTTCCTTTGCTATGGTTTGCTTTTTCTGCCAAACGGGGTAGGTCCAGGGGTGGATGTTAAGTCTATGTTCTGCCAGTTCTTGTGGGATGCCAGTTATGTGAGCGGGCGTCCATGCAAACACATCTTTGTTAGAACGTAGAAACTTGCAAAGTTGCTCTTTCAACGCTTTTGGAAAATTCACCGCAATTGCTAATGTTTGGTCGAAGTGTGCGTCATTGATGACTATATGTTTGAAGTTGTTAGCATACTTAGTTTCTTTAGGGCAGTCTCTTTTTCGAGAGATGTGATTGCAGCTGTTTGGCTGGAACTTTTCGCTCTTTACGACAGCTATGCCTCTTTCTGTTTGGAATTTTACCAAGGCGTGCAAGGTAGAAGCGACTGCACCGAACTTCATCATTCCCGAATGGTCCAAAATGATATTGTAAAATGAGGGAGCTCTTACGACCATGAAGTCTGCCATGACTGTCTTGCTAATGTGACCACGGTAGTCATACAAGGTTATCGACAGGGTGATTAACCCTAAAGGCCATGAAACTTGGCCTACAAACCCTACGAGCGAAGACGTTGGTGGTCGCATCGTCTTCTTTTCTTCTGTGGTGAGTTGCTCGAAGCAATGTTCATATATGATTTCAGTAGAGCTTCCTCTATATACGTAAATCCTATGGATCTGCGTTGTTTCTACCTTTGCAGTGATGATCAGTAGATTGTCCCCGGTGCAATGTTCTGGGATCGGATCATCTAAGCTAAACGTGATGTTAGGAAATGATGCTCGGGATCTTCCTACATTTGTCCTTGCAGCTTGGATCATGTGTATCTCACTTTTTAGCCTGGTATCGGTGCTTGCCTTCTTATTCCACTCTATTCGAGTGTCGCGTGTCTCTTTTGATCCCAAGGCTTGGCTGTTGTTGTGTGTTTTGGCCCCTTTGGCCAAGTGAGCCATATGCCCTTTTTGAACACATACTTTAATCTCCTTTCAAAGGTCTATACAATCGTTGGTGTCGTGTCCGTGGTCCTCATGGAATTCACAGTATTTTATGCGATCCCTTTTGTTAGCGGGGGAGAACATTTTTGGTGGGGGCGTAGCATGGTTCTTCCTTCAAAGGTAGCCAAGACTTCCGCATGGGATTTTATTAGAGCGATGAAGGTTTTACGCGGAACCCTGTGGCTTTCCACGTGTCGAACGGCTGGCCTAGTAAGGTGTTTGTCTTTGCTCCTTCGAGGGAGGTCTCTATATGTCATGTGTTATTTTGTCTCTCGGCGTGGTTCTCGAAGATGGTTTTCATTATTTGCGTCTTCAGTCCGTATGAAGTTGTTGGTTTGTGTGAACAAGTCCTCCAGCGACGATGGTGGTTTTGCGATCAAGTCTTTGAATAGGTGTCCTGGACGCAAGCCACTAATGAATGCCCCAGATACCATAACGTCAGATCGATCAGCCATGTGCAAGGTTTCTTTGCTGAACCGCGCCACATAGTCCTTCAACGATTCGTCTGGTCATTGTCGTATCCCAAGGATTTCTGCTTGGGTCTTCTGGAACCTTCGTTGTTGCAAAACGTTTGCCGGAAGCTTGTCCCTTAACTGGTGGAAGCCATCAATGCTTCTGGGTGTAAGGTTGTCCTACCAGAATCACGCCGCTTCGCATAGCGTGATGTGAAAAAATCTGCACCATGCGGGTTCCGGGAGTTTGTGCACGTCCATCGTTCCCATAAAAACTGTTAGGTGGTTGTCTAGATCTTTCGTGCCGTCCTATGTACGTAAATTGGTGGGGACTTTGATGACATCTGGCATGTCATAGTCCCGAATTCGTATGGTGAATGGGGAGGCCACCAAATCTCGCACATCCTTGTCCGTCTCCTTGAAAATGAAAGTCTCGTGGTAGAAATCATTAGTCACCATTGGTCTTCCTTTAACTGCATTGGTGAGGGGCGTTGGTCCGGCGGTGTGATAACCGGTAACTTTTTCGGGATCTTAGTATTTTAAAATACTATAATTATGTATCAGAGTCTTTTGATTTTGTCAGTTTTATTGGAAGGAAACTGAAAAGTTAACTTCGGTTGATTGGTTTTGCGTGAACCGGTTATGGTTTAACCGGGTTTTGGGAGAGTCGTGAGTTTTTTAAGTGAATCACTTTTGATTCGTTTTTCTGGTTTAGAGTGGTTATGAGGTTTTCAGTGCTTTCTGGGAAGTTTTCTCGCATTTAGCGAAAATCGTCACGCAACGCATACCGGCACGACAGTAAATTTAAAAAAAACATGGTAAATATCTTTGGGTGAAAATATAAAACTTGTTTGATAAGTGATTTCGTAAATTGAGTAACGTTTGTTTAAAACGTAAATCGTTGAGGTGTGAATTAGGAAATTGTCAGGAAACAGGTGTTTTTGTGAAATTTAATTAAAGTCCGTAATGGTTGTGAAAGAGAAATTGTTGAGCGAGTCTAATATGAAAATACATATTTTGGAGTTGTGAAACTTTTAAACTTATGAGAAGGGTTTCAATTAAACTTTAACTAAACTCGTATTTTTGAGTCCCGACACGTCCATTAATGTTCAAGATGAATTTTGGAAAGGTTAATCTGGAAATATTTCATGTGAATAGTCTGCATTAGTGGAAAAGTGATTTTTGAGTCAATAAAAATACAAGGAACTTTGGAGTCACATTTTAAGTCACGAATATTGATCGTTAAGTAACCCGACAAGGGTCGGAAAGCACCTAGGATTCCCATAGGATGCTTGAACGTTTTTGGACCACCAAGGGGACACCAAGGCTTCATTTTTTGGACCTTGTCCACCCTTGGTACCATAAGATGCTTTACTAGCTTCATAGTAACAAAAAAAATACACAAAACTTGAATTTTCTCTCCTCTCTCCCCTTAGCTGATTTTGAACAGCAAACACCCACAAAACACCTATATTTTTCAAGTTTTGATCAAGAACATGAAGGTCTAAGTCATCCGGGTTGATACCAATAGGCGTGGGTTCATAAAAACAACGTTTGGGTTGTCGATTTCGTGTTAAATCTTTGTTTGAAAACCCTCTTTTGTAAGTCTTCTAAAATCTTAAATTCTTGTCCTTTTGTGATTATTATGGTGTCTTAATTCTAGTTGTACAAGTGGATCGTCGTAAAAATCGAAACTTGAAAACAAACGTATTATTTAAGGGGGTGTTGGTTGCGTCGAACTCAAAGAAAGAAAGGAACAAAAGTGGTCATTTAAATATTTTGGTTGTGGTGGTAAAATAACATTTTATAATAAGTGCTTAATTCATCTTATTGCGAAACTTAGCTTAAAAATAAGCTCGTTAGGGCTTATTAGTGTTTTTGGGCTTGTAAGAGGTCTCGGCCTAACAGGGTGACGAGAGTGTGTCATGGGCTTGGCCTATTTGTTCTTTTCTGGCTTATTTCCTAGCTTATTAGAGCTTATTGGTTTATTCTAGGGCTTATAAGTCCCTTTGGTAGCTTATTAGTGGTTTTGGGCCAAAAGCATGTCACGGCTCAATAAGCTAAGATAAGTCGTGGCTTATCTTGAGCTTATTGATGCCATCATGCTTGGGTGGCTTATTTTACAACTTATTATAGCTTATTTAATTTTTCTCATTTGGTTCGGCTTATGTTGGTTCGGCTTATTGGGCTTCAGCTTATAATCAATTTCGGTTTATATTGTTTTGGTTTATATTGTTTCGGTTTGTTTTCGGCTTATTTTGGTTACAGAATATTATTGGCTTATAGCTTATAATGGTTTTCAAACTTATATTTTGGCGTCTAGTTTAAGATAATAAAACGGATTTTAACACTTGGTAAACACGTTTTGGATATTAAGCATATAGAATCTTGATTGATGATTAGTGTGTGTAAATGAAGGTGTAATAGTATGTGTGATTAGAGAGACAATTTCTTAACTTTCCTTTTGATTAAATGAAATTATTACACTTAACCATGGCATAAATACCTATTTATACCCCTTGGTTAACTACCTTTATTAAACTTTCCTAACTTAACATATTTAGCCCTACACTTTATAACAGTGCTACAAGTCGATTATTTTTTATTTCTAACATTCTCCCCCTAAATGATCTACTTGGGAACTATTCTTATTATGTTCTTGATGACGACTTCTTCCTTATGCTTTGAACACTTTATTCTGAAGTAGTCTGGCATTTTCTTTTTCTTTGAAGCTCGAAAACGCTGAGAATTCTTTATGAAAGTTGAGGATGACCTTGTAGCAAATCTCTCCCGATATAATTTTCTTCCCTTATATAATAGGATAGATCTCTTTATCTTTAAAGGTATCAACTCCACTCTCGAATTCAAATCAGCATTCTCAAAATCTAACTTGATCTTCTTTTGATCAACTTGAATCTTTTAAAAAATCTTGTATGAAATCTTTATCTTCGAACTTGATATTGTATGTAGATTTCAATCACATAATTTTGCTGACGAAAGATCTTAAAACACGATGATATTGATTGAGCATTTCTTTGTAAAAGACTTAAACACTTGACTTTTGACATGAATCTTCATACTCTTTAAGCTCCCCCTCAATCACATATCCATCTCTTGAATATTGAAGTAGTAAACTTTGATTGTTTGAAGACAATGTCGATATTCTTGAGAAGTAATTCCATGCAAATGTCAAACCGGCTATCTCGATCGATCTTTGAAGTTAATGAAACACTACAACTTATTCAGAACACTTGATGAAGTAACCTCAATATTGAATACGAATCTTATCTTCTTAATCAAACTACTTTTCTATAACGATTTTTTTGATTCAATTTCTTTGCTAGTGTCTTGATTTGTCCTATATATTCTTGCTTATATCTTCTCCCCTTTCATATACTTGAATTGACCTTAAGTTTCAAGCTTATATCTTCTCCCCCTCATGATTATTATGATCCATCATGAACATCATGATCATATAAGCTTCTAAAATAAGCTTCAAGTGAAGAATATCCTTTGAAGTCCATGAAATTGAAATCAAACTCATTTCTTTTTTCTCTAAGAATCAAACATTCTCCCCTTTATAAACAAACATACTCCCCTAAAATAACCCATAAGCTCCCTCAAACCATCAAACTTGGTTGCTATCATTCCCGTGAAGGTTCAAAGATAACTTTTGTCATCAAAAGATTCGTTGAAGATGTTATGCTTGTGAAAGGTAGAAATGTTGTTGTTGTATGTTGTAGAAGATGAAATGGAGAATTATCAGAGTAAGAACCATCTTCCACATTAACCATGAAGTTTATACATCACAAGATCATGATTTGAAAATTTTTTGATAAAATATTTGAAAAATATGATCAAATCAATATCTCGATGATAAGGATGCGGAAATATGATCATAAAATCCAAATAAGCATTGACTCGTGAACTTAGTGTCGTGTTACCCTGGGAAACACATAACCACTAGATCACATAGATTACTAGTTAACACTTATTTGAATCATTAAGCAATCATATTCAAATGAGTGACCTATGTTCAGCGTTGGCATGATGTTAACACTGGTAGGATTTCCATTCGACCATTGTGAATACTATTTTATAGTATCACTCCAGAATGTTCCAACGATATCACATAGACATGCAATGTCACAAAGACATATATCATTGTACCTTTTGTATCATTGATGTTTAATAAAAACGTACTTTTATGTCCTAAAGATATTTTATTGAATATCAAATTGGCTCTAGACTCTTGTGCACTTTTAGTAAGCAAGAACTGGAGCAGAATGTCCTTTATTCAATACCAACATTCTCGGAATGAGAAGTCGATAGATTATGCGTTTAATCTCTGTGAGAATGAAACAAATACTTTTTGAGAAGTACTTAAGTGGCTAGAAGGGGTTGTGCATTTGCATCACTGGGTCTATGATGTCTACTTCAATACCAGAAATCAATGAATGAAATCCGAAAGCATATGAGTTGACCCAGTTTCTATCCTAGTGTAGGAGAAACACCCTCCATCTTTTCTTATAAGCCTCTCACTTTTCAACTCCAACCGTTTTCTTTTTGTCATTTTATTTTCCTTCATCATATTCTTGTCACTTTTGACAACTTTATCATGTTTTCGTTCATTATTTTTCATTCAAATCTTTATCTTATAAGGCCTTTTGGCATTCGAAACATGTTGATTTTCACCTCAAACTCCATCACCCAGACCTAACTTTCCTAAATTATAAGGAAGACTCCGGGGTAGATCAATTCCGGTTCTGAAAGATCATAGGAGTATTTTGGGAGTAACTAAATCACACCGTGCAACTCAATCAACATACGTCAAGATAATTCCTTTAGAAAGAATGTCCGTGAAAACCATGACGAAAATCTGAAATCGTATCATGAGATTTTGATAATATCAAGAAAATGTAGAACAATCACTCTGTCTGTTTTTGTATGCGGTGGCATTTCTTTTCTTGCATACGTTTCTCTTTTTCTTTTCATGTACTGTTCTTGCTTTTGAAGCACATGACATATACTTTCACAAATCTCTCTTTTTGTTTTTCATCATTCTCACAAACATCATATGAAGAAGAAAATTTTGATCTTTAAAAATTTTCAATCATTATAAAGACACTCCCCCTTAACATATGCCGAGAAACATTTTTAACATGAAGCTAAAAATGCAAAAATACGGATATGTAAAGGTGAAATGTAAAATAATTTTCCATTTCTGTTTCTTTCTGAAAACTTTTCAACAACATATACGGACACTCCCCCTCGAAAAATACCATATCTTCGTTAAAACATTTATAAGGGAGTTCCTCTTTGCACTTCTGAGTCCTTTATTTCTTTAGACACTTTTCACAAAGAGTACATCAACTTGAAGACCTTTTAAAATTGATTTTATCTTTTAAGTACCACATAAAGATTTTAAAAAATATATGTCAATGACTCAAGTCAAAGAAGACTTCTCTTCTTTTCAAAGATAAATGCTCTGAAACGGACATTTTCTTTTCTTTAAAGCACGGGTTATGTACTGACATGTACACAAGCCATCAAATGAAGCTCGGGTTTCATACTGAATTATACGAAAGCCATCATTTGAAGTCCAGGTTTCGTACAAAATTATACGAAAGCCATCAATTTAAGCTCGGGTTTCATACTGAATATGTATGAAAGCCATTAGTTTAAGCGCGGGTTGTAATTTGAAATAATTACAAGCCATCAAATTAAGTTCGGGTTGTAATCTGAAATGATTACAAGCCATCAATTTAAGTGCGGGTTTCATACTGAAAATGTATGAAAGCCATTAGAAAAACCAAAAATCTTTTTGTGTTTTCTATAGAATTTGGTATGAAAGAAAATCTTTTTGTCTTTTCTAAAATTTTATATAAAAAGAAAAATCTTTTTGTATTTTCTAAATTTTTTATAAAATAAAATCTTTTTGTATTTTCTAAAGTTTTATATAAAAGAAATCTAATTGATTTTTTTCTAAATTTTATATAAAAGAAAAACTTTTTGAAATTTCTATCAAATCAAGCAACAACTTTTGGTACCCACTTAGCATGTTACTAACAAGTTTACCAAATTTTGAGTACCATATGTAAGTTGCGTCGATTTGATGCATAGAAGTTGAATTCCAAGGAGATTTGAAACTCGGTGTTTCATTTTGAAATAACTTTCTTGGAATCAACGAAGACTTAAAATTCTTTTCATTTGTCCAGTTTGACTTACAGAACCTTGAAGTTTCATTAGGAGTTTTAAAACTACTCAAAGGTGTTAACGCCGTTTTGAAACCCGGGGTTTCATTCGATGTTTTAACCCTTAAGTAAGACGAAGATTTCCATTTATTATTGAAACTTGGTGTTTCATTTAGAAAAAATCTTTTTGAAATGAATGGAAACCTTACATCTTTCACCTTTTCAAAACTGAATCATCTCTTTTACGCATTGAAAACATTTCATCCCTAGAATACTTAAACCGTTTGGAAATGTTTTCCTTACTTTTCCATATTTGTTTTGAACTTTTGTTTTTCACATGTTTTTGAAAATAAAATGTTTCAGATGAATATTGTTTCTTCAAATACTTCCTATCTTTTTGCAAAGAATAAGTAGTAAATTGAGAAACCTTTTTCAAAATTGGTTTTGAAGATTTACCTGTGTAAATATTTTTCGAAACATTCACTTTTGGAATTGATTTTGTGAAAACTTGTGGAACAACCTTTTTCTGTTTTATTGAATCAAACAATCTCTTGTAATGCATTTTCAAATCATTGTTCTCTTCTTCAAAATTTTCACAAGAATTTTCATATTTCTCTTTCAACACATTATATGATGTTCTCAAATCATTGTTTTCCTTTTGCAATGAAGTATAATTTTGAGATGCCAACTGCGACTTTAATAAAACATTTTCTTTTTCAAGATTGGCAAAATACGTCTCAAATTTATCAGTTCTTCTTGAAAGCTCTGTTTTGACATCATCAGAATCATGGACTCGTTGTGCTAAAACCTTTTCCAACTTTGAAATCTTATTCTCAAACACCTTTTTCTCTTCATCAAAACGTTTTACTTTATCCCTTATTTCCTTTACAAGTTCTAAATTCTTAGTCTCAATCGTTGAACTTGTAATGGAAATCTTTGACATGTTTGATTCATATTTTTGCTCGATCATTTCAAACATTTTCTCAAGAGAATTATAATGTTTTAAAAATTTAAACTTTGTTTCAAGTCTTTGTTTCAAAATTTCATTGGAAGCCAACAAATCATTATACTTTTTTGCACCGAAGAAGACACTTTTTCAAAAAAATTATTTTTAGCCAAAAACATTCGTTTATCTTCTTCATAAAAATTGATTTGTTGTTTCATCTCTTGATTTGAAATCTGAAGTTTCTCCAAAAGTTCTGAAACTTGAGATTTCATTTGATCAATATCTTTTAACAACACAGATTCTTTAGTCTCGTACACTTTTTCAAGATTATTCAACTCAGATTCTCTTGATTTTAGAACTTTATTTTTAGTTTGCAAACTTTTTATTTCAGCTTGTAAGCTCTCGGTTTCTTTTAGAGAAAAATATTTTTCATCTGAAAATCGTACAACCAATTCAACAGTTTCTTTTAATTGTGTTTGCAAACTCAAAATCAAATCATTTTTCGAGTTATCTTATGTGTCATGAACTATTTCTGAATCAAACTCAGATGGTACCTCATAAAATATCTCAGATTGTTCTTCCAACAATCATATTGTCTTACACTGAGCATTAATCATTTCATCTCTTTCTCTCAAAGTCGCTTCTGCAAGTGCACGCGCCTTATATAGCTCGTCAACCGATAAATTCAAACTTTCATTTACAATCTTAAGTTCCTCAACTTGCACTTGAAGATTTTGACACATTGTACAATCAACGACTTTTGACTTTAAATTTTCATTTTCACTCTAAAGTTCATTAACTTGCGCTCAAAGATTTTGAACTGTTGTAAAATCAACAATATTTAACTTCAGATGTTCATTTTTGGAATCCTTTTTACATAGACACTCTTTTAGCTCTGAAATTGTCGTTTGTTCAATCTTAAGAGTAATTTTCAGCTCAACTAATTGATCACTCATTGTGTCAATTAAATCCTCTTGCTCTTTAATCTTTTTAGTATATTGTCTGTCGTTATCATAAAGCGAAGAAAAAGTGATTTTCGTTTTCTTTCTCAAGTTTTTCACACTTTGCTTTATACGATTCGAGACTCAATTTATCCCAACTATTTATATACATGATGAACAAATCTGATACACTCGATTAATTAACTCTAACTCACCCAACTCGTTTAAAAAATATCACTAAAAGATTTCAACGATCAGCCCGATAAACGCGCACAATTAATCACCACAAATAGTATCTCGCAAACGAAAATTATTTAAGCTCAATGAAAACCTTAGACCAAAAATAATCCCAAAAATTTAATCCAAACTTATAATCAATCTCGGATAATCGAACCACAATTAAAATCATAGACTCAAAGTTATACAAAAAATTTTAACAAACAATTTTTTTTATCTAATACTAAAAAAATCAACTAGCAAAAATTATACACAATTCAAACAATACAACACCCAACTCCTTCTTTTTGAATTATACAGCCCGAAAGAAATGCAAAATTTTGGATAAGGCCCAAAAATCTAATGCTAATCAGAAACAACGGCCCAACTTGATAAAAAATTTAACCCTAATATTGACTATATAAGTACTAGTAACTCACAACCCTAGTCACTCTTTCATTTGAAAAACGCAGATAAATGTCCTTTCCATATAACAAAAATCTCAACCACAAAAAATAACACGCCGCTCTCTTATTAGTCACTTTTCCATTATACCTCAGATCTAAAAGGATAAACTTAGTCACAAAGTAAACAAACTCACAACATCAAAATTTTCTAGACCCTCTTAAGCTACAATAAATCTCACACCACTTTTGGTTTCTTTTTAGACCACGAACACAACCCTTTGTGTTTGAAAACAATAGCTTCAAGATCCAATATAACAAAGATATCAGGTGGGTTTCTCTCTTTGTTATTTGTTTTTATTTTTTCAAGATATAGATCGAAACAAAAGAAAGGCTTGAACATACTTGTTCTTGATTTATCTTTTATGGTTTACGAATATTTAACAAGAAGATTTGCTTTAAAAAAATTGACGGATCTATGATGAAGTGGGTTTTCATTTTGAGATCTTGATAGATCCTTAAATCTCACAAGAGATACAAATCAAACCCAATCTGAGATTTTTTTTAATATTATGTATGAATCTTGGGTGGATGTTATTGTAGATTTGTTTGTGATGTGGAGGATAAGATTAAATCGAGTCAGATTTGTTGTGGTTGATGAATGAGGAGGATTTGGTGGTGATTAGATTTTAGGATGCATGTGGATTGCTTGTTATAGATCTGTGATGTAACTTCTTTGTCGTGTGTTGTGATCTTTTAAAGGTACGAAAGTGTGATAAACAACACGAAAAGAAACAGCTGAGATCTTCTTGTTTTTGTTTGAGTCTTGTTATTGTTAGTTGAACAAAACCGAACAAAAGAAAGACTTTAACACTCTTGTTCTTGTTTTCTTTCTTTATTAGTTCGAAAATTGAAACAAAGAGAGGACTTGAACAATCTTGTTCTTGTTTCTTGTCTTTACGATTTTGAAAATTAAATGAAGCTTAAGCTTCATAATAGATCAATGAAGAAATGGTTTTTCGTTTGAAGATCTCTTTAGATCTCTAAATCTTTTATGAGATACGAACCAAACCGAGTCTGAGATCAACTTTGTTCTTGTTTGAGAAGTTGGATGTTTAGATCTGTTATGTTGAATCTGTTTCTTCTCATTCTCTTCTAATTGATTAAATCTGGTTCAAATAAAGTATAGTTCTGTTCTGTAACATGGTTAATTCGGTTCCTTCTTGAGGATGATAATCCGTTCTCAAAAGACGGTAAACCGGTTTCTTTTTAATTGCTAAACCGGTTTCTTCTGTTTTGATAAAACGGTTCCTGCTGATGTTGCTAATCCGGTTTCAAAGAAAAACGCGTATATCCGAAAAACACGTGAATTACACGCGTAAAACCGTGTTGACCAGCTTTGACCAGATCTGAAAATGCGTGAACAGTAAAAATGCGTCTTTGACCAAAAAAGTCAAACGGTAAAAATTCGTTACAAATTTGTTACAAAAACCGTTTTCAGATCTAAAAAAAATAAACAAATTTTCAAGCAGATAACCACTAAAAAAAGCAGATTTACAACCTGATAAGCTTTTTGAATCTGAATAAGCAATTTGCAGTCTGAATAAGCACAGATTAAGCTAAAAACACTCGAACCAGCTTTCAAATAAGCATATAGACTAGATTAAGCACTGGATCAGAACTAATAAGAAAAAGTTTGACAGAATAAGCTCAAAAAGTGGTTATCAAACAAATCGAAATAAGCACAAAATAATCACATCAACAGACAAATTAAGCAAAAATAAGCATGAATAAGCTAAAAATAAGCTCGAATAAGCAGTATATAAGCACAGATAAGCAGAATTGATATGTGTGAAAACACATATCCGTTTTATATCAAAAATGACCCGTAAAAGACAAAATTGTGCTTGAAATGCCTGTATACTGCTTGTTTTCTTTGTGATTGTGTAGGTACGGATATTGCAAAAATCACAAGAAAACGGTCAAAACCGGACAAACACAGACACGGGAAAGGAAAGAGAATACAAGAGCCGGGAGAATGCTATCAAAGGTCAACAAAAGTCAAACCTTGGTCAACCAAAGTCAACCACTAAATGACAAAAACCCAAAAATTCCAAATCAGTCCCTCAAAGAAAACCAAGTTGCAAAAATAGTCCCTAAACCCTAACGGTGTTAACTCTTTAATTTATAAAGAGTTAACACTCGTGGCCCAATACCCTTTTGTTATTATCCCGAGCCTAAACACACCCATGGCCCAAAGTATATCACCCGGGTCAAAAGAAAAAGTCAAAAACCCTTTTTTTACAAGTTTTTCACGCGGGAAAAGGAGTTACCACTGTTCACCGTCTCCTTCATTTAACCTCGAGCTCAAATCAAGGGGTAAATCCAAATTGGTGACATGGCTACGCAATTCAAGTGAAAAAGGACACCATGGCAGAGTTATACATCACCAAGCGCTCTCATTGGTTAAAACTGAAGCTGCAGAAGCTTAATAAGCTTATGAGCTTATTTTACTTGGCTTTTTGGGATTTAAGCCAACAAAATAAGCTAAAACTTATGGGGACAGTTAAATAGGCTAGGGGAGTCCTAATTATATGCTAGTTTTCTAGAATAAGCCCTAAAATAAGCTGGGGAGAAAATAAGCTAAATCTAACAGTTTTAAAAGGAAAACAGAAAAAAGTGAACTTTAAGCTAGATTTAAGCTAAGCTAAGGAGTGAGTTAAGCTAAGAAAGCTTGGGGATTTAAAGAACTAGTGATAAGCTACAATTATAAGCTAAAAATCCTAAGTGCTTAATACAAAATAAGCTAGAAAAGAAGTGCTGAAAATGGTGCTCAGCACCAGGGGAAATAAGGCAGTGGCTAGGGGCTTTTTTGGGGCTTATGCAAATAAGCTCTTATGAGCTTTTTACCTAAAGTAAATCACAAACAGATAACAAGGGGTGGTAAAAGAGCTTATTTTCAAAGTTTAAGCTAATGAGGTTAAGAAAGAGCTGCTGATTTTTGGGCTTAAAGTTGAGGGATTTCACAAACACACATGCATACACACACTTGACTTATGCTGCCAAACCAAAGTCAGAACAAGGGGTTGGGTTTATTTGGTAGAAACAACAACAAAGAGCTCACAAATAGGTGCTTAAGCTGCTTAAGCAGCTTGAGCCTTTAAGCTCAATTTAGCTTATTGAAATATTGACAGAATTATAAAAGAAACCTAAAGACTTATTTTCAAATTAAAATTGGTGATTTAAGTGACTTAATAAAGCCTACTCACTCAGCCAAAGTTGGCTGAGTGAGCTTGACCCATACCAAACCCAAAATGACCCATTTTTATATGATGATTCTTTTTGTGGTGTTTGACTTCCAAGTCTGCACTCCATCATGAATCTCTTTGTTAGTACTTTGTAGGAGAAAATACTTAATAGGCTACGAACTAAGTAACCCATTACACTTCTGGTTATGGAGAAGCTTTGAATTAGCTTCCCCTATTTGTGCGCATATTATTAATTTAGAGCTTTTTTTATAAAGCTTTTCCCAAATTAGCAATGAATCAGCTTCCCCCTAATTCATGCCACATATTCTTTATTTAGAAGCTTTCAAAGCTTCCCCCCAAACTAGCAAACCTCTCTTGAGCAGTTTCAAAGCTTACTTACAAGCTTAGAATAATTAAGTGCACAGCGGAACTGTAAGATACCACATCAAATATTACTGCTCCTTTAAGAATAAGCTTAGTGATTGATTGTTTGGGGTAAGCATTAACTGGATCAGCAACGTATCTTCTCACGCTTGAATAATTCTTCTCACACCGCTTCCCCCTGGAAATTCAAATAATGCATACAAAAGTTCTCAAGGTATCACTTCCCCCATTTGTCTGAAGAAATGCACCCAAAAGCCATAGTTTAAAGTGCTGATATTCTCTGCGGTTAGGACATTTGTCTTCCCGGCATGGCCTAACTTTAAAAAAAATCAAAAAAGATGCTCCATGTCAAGCTTTCAAGAATCAAGAAAGGCAAAGGCTCAAGGGTGAATCTTCTCCTTCCCCCTTGCTGGTTTCGACATGTCGGAATCAGCAACACCTTGGACGTGCATTTACTTGAGTACTTGTGTGAGGAATAAATTAGCTCAGATCTTACCCGTGAGAATTAATTGCTGATCAAATCTCTACTCATAACCTCTCTTTGGCTATCATTTTACCAACCGTTTTGTAGGCTATTTGAAGTAAACACTGATGAAGTAAACCCGATAGACCAAACTTGAAACTGAAGTAGAATTTCCCGTTCTTGTGACTTAAGCTTGCGCTAATGTTGGAAGAACGGTGTAGAGAGTTTGTGCTCTAAGCAAATCTCTAAGTACTCAATACGCCACCAAAGTATGAGACTTTCATCACCTCTTGCGATTATCCACATCGACTTAGCGTGTGACACTGAGTACTATAATGTAACTCCTTTAAGTGATAGTTAGCCAGGTTCTCAACCATCCACCCCTTGACTGCTGGAAACTAGATACACCAAGTCTTCAACTTAAATTAAGCTCGAGCAAGTTATCATTGAAAGTCATGCATCCATCCAACCCCGACTTCAAGATAAAATAAGAACACGCCTTCGTGAAATGCCACTTCAATCTCAAATAAGTGATACCCGATCAACTCCGTAATCACTTAATAAAATTAATTCCAAATTTAGCCTTCAAGTTTCATGATTCTTTATCCAAATTGATCCCGGTCTCGTCTCATTGTCACTTTGTCACTTTGTCCTTGAATACACCCAATAACCATTTAATCTCAAATATATAGTCCAAGTCAACTAATTTATACACCAATTTGTATAAACTATTGGTTAAGACGATTGGGCTACAATAAATAAGCTCAAATGTAACTATTAACAACTAAATAAGGCAAAAAATCATCCCAAGTGAGTCATTTAGCCAAATTTAGTTTTAACGTACAATGGTTAATCACATAAGCTTTTATGCCCGACTTAATCCGATAACGCAGTCCGAAATAGATAAACTTTTTTTTCTTCGGCTCAATTTAGCATATCTTAGCCCAACATGCCATAACCAATAAGCATTAAGCCCATTTTTTCTTATAACAAAAAATCCAGCCCATGTCTAACTTTTATAAACTTTCAGCCCAAGGAAAATATGTTAGACACACTTACACTCGGTTGGCCGACTCTAGAAATAGATCTTGGCCCAATGAATTGTGTATACCTGGTCCATCTAAGAATTAGGGATATAAATATATGAAATCCCTAATTATACACACACTAACCCTACTCATTTCTTCACCCGCCCCCCATCTTTCTTATAACTCCATCTCAAAGATTCAGTCAACCCAAAAACAATGAAATATTTATACATCTCTTTGATTGATGATAACCTTAAATCACAACTTAAAAACAAGATGTTATCATCTTTCACAACCAAGATCGAATTAGTAAACAAACTAATACCCAAACCAACGAAGGATCTTCTTTCTGTAATCATTTGAACGAGGCATACAAGAACATGGTAATTGGATCCTTTAGAGGGTCTCAGGTGGGATTCGACATTGGTTTGATTTCGTGAGTCAATCGAAACAAAGATTGTTTTGTAACATAATTGTTATGAGACACTCTTTAATTTTGAATAACAAAAGGGGTTTAACCCTCCACAGAGATCGATGATGATTCTTGTGTTTAGTCGAAAAGAAATTTGTTTATGACAAATAAGCACAACTCTGAGATCTTTTGATGTTAGTTAATTCAAGTCTTGGTTGAACTTTGATGGGGAAAGGAGATGTATTGGTGATGTTGTGACGATGAGATAGGTTTAGATATTGGATTTGTGGTTATGATGTTGAGGCTGTTGTCGATGGGTTTAATTTTTGTGGTTTGTTGATAAATGATGTATAGGCTGATGATGTATTTGTAATTGAGTTTCTCATTCTTTATCTTCTATTCTTTTCATTTCTGTTTCACCGAAGACTCATATGAGTTTGACCCGAGTCAACTCGGTAAATACCGAGTTGACTCGGTTTGGTTTAGACCGGGTCTCATGACACAGCTAGTTCGGCTCATCTTTGAATCAACTAGTTCGGTTGCTACTGTGTTGTAACTAGTTCGGTTCCTAAAGGAACCAACTCGTTCGGTTCTCAAAAATATCTACTCGTTCGGTCCACAAAGGTTGCAACTAGTTCGGTTTATGAAGGGACTGACTAGATCGGTTCGACTTGAAATTGAACTCGTTCGGTTCTCCATGTATTATACTCATTCGGTTCCTTCTAGATCGGGTCTTGAAGGACTTGACTAGTTCGGGTGATGAAGATTGCTGACTAGTTCGGCACACCTTTGAAGATGACTAGTTCGGGTCATTCAACTTCGAAACCCACAATCTTCAATCTTCAAAAAATCATCTTTGAGCGATTTGTACCCAATTTTTTTCTTACACAACCATAAAGATAAACCTTATAGTTAGCCGAAAAATGCAAACGTGACACTTTCTATCGAGACTGTTTGGCATAAACAAGTGAATTGAAAAATAGTTTTGAAACACTGTTACAAAACAGAATGAGCTATGATGAAAACATATGAAAGTTTACACATGAAATACTGTTCATTAGCCCAAAAAGATTTCACCCTAAACAATTTGAAGCCCATGACAAAAATGACACATGTGAAAGTGTGACTAGACCAAATGGACCATAAGGATAAACCCGACCCAAGAGTGTGTAGCCATGGCTCTGATACCAATTGTAGAATTCTAGTAATCTTATGATCCAACCTAAAACAAGAGTGAGATATGGGTTGTGATGTTAGAGAGAGATTGGATGGAAAATGGATGAATTGTATAAAATGGAATATGGAAAAATGGAAC